>JAPFRF010000014.1:11294584-11477084 GCA_029282475.1 Phrynocephalus forsythii | reverse complement strand
AACCTTTTTTTTTTTTACCTCTCAACGTTGCCATGCTCGCGATGCACCGGATCAACCTCCTTTCTCGGCCGGGCAAAGAAGGAGCATCACGGCCTCCCCCCTCCCGACACGCCTCCTCTTCCCGGCGCTTGGCCCGTGCACGCCGGGAAAGGTAGTTCCTTCTCGATCCGGAGTCACTCCCCCTCGATCCGGAGTCAACCCCCCCGGGGGGCGCGACCGGGCGCTGCAAACCGAGATGGACGGGGACACCACCGTGGAAAAGGAAAACAAATGGGAGGGATTTTATTTATTTATTTATTTATTTATTTATTTATTTATTTATTTATTTATTTATTTAAATTTTATATAAATAATAATAATAATAAAAACTATTATTTATTTTATAAATATAATAAATATAAGTATATAAATAAACAAAAATAAATATAAAATATATAAAAATAATAATATAACAATAAATAAATAAATAAATAAATAATTTTTTTAATTTTAATTCATTTTAATTCATTAAAACTGCAGATGTCTGTTCCTTACACGGTGATCTCCTTTTATGAGGTTTTTAAACCAGTTCTTTTAAGCCTTTTTATGAGACTGAAATTCCGCTGCCAGACTTACCAAGAAAATACGGCCGCGACTGCGCACCGCACGGTACACTACGGTACGGAACTCGTTGGCCACTTAGTGCGCATGCCCAGGAAAAAAAATCCTTATCCTCGCTCTTCTTTGCCACTGCCCCGAAAAAAAGCAGGCGAGGGAGCATTCCGCGCATGCGTGCCGCGTACCTCTCCTTTCAACCCCGCCCCCTCTGCTTTCCGTCTGGCATTTCCCTCCCTCACACACACTGATGAGGTCACAAGGCGAGGGGAGGGGGAGGGAGGAGCGCGCCTCTGTCACGTGACGACGCCCTCCCTAATCGCGTAGGGCGGAGCCCCACTGCGCAGGCGCCGAAGGAGGGGGGAGCCCGGGAAGGGAGGGAAGGGAGGAGCCGGAGGGGGCGTGGCCTTCTTCCCGGAAGTGCCTGCGTGACTCTGGCAAGTCGCTAAGGGAGCAGGAAGCGGACCGAGCGGAGAACAGGTGCGGCGGCCTTCGGGGCTCCGGGACTGTCGGCGATGTCGGCCTTCGACACGAACCCCTTCGCCGACCCGGTGGACGTGAATCCCTTCCAGGTGAGGCAGGCAGAAGCCCCCCCCCTCCCGCTGACTTTAGGGTGGGGGTGGGGGTGGGGGTGGGGGTCGTTGTAGCCAATCAGAGGCCAGACAAAGCCACGCCCTAAATTTGGGGAGGGGGCGAAATCTCACCCCCCCAAAGTATCCTAAAACCCATATACCATATACAGAGCAGCAGGGTTTCATAATTTGTAGTGTAAGTGGTTTTAACTGTACTGTAGGACCCCCGTATCCACTGATTCGTTATCCACAGAATCAGTTATCCACGGTTGGCAGAGGAAAAAATTAACTCAGCAGCCACAAAGCAAGCTGTTGTCACAAATAGCATCTGTAAAGCAAGCTAAGGTCACAAACAGCGGCCATAAAGCAAGCTACTGTCTCAAAACAGCAGTTTGGGGGTGGGTGGGCAGGTGTTCTCTCTTATCCATGGTTTTCATTATCCACGGGAAGGCCTGGAACCAATCCCCAGTGGATACCGGGGTCCTACAGTATTGTGTTTTATAGTTTTAGTAATTTTATTGTTTTATAGTTTTAATATATTGTTAATACATTCTGTATGCTGCCCAGAGACCTCTTGGTAGTTGGGTGGCTAAATAAATAAATAAATAAATAAATAAATAAATTATCTCCCTTGTAAAGAAACTTGATAGTTTGGTCCAGTAACCTCGGCGTTGTTTCAAGTGGGTTTTCCAGAATAAAGACCAGGTCATCTGCAAACGCTTGAAGTTTCAATTGTTCATCTCTCACCTGTGTCCCTATTATTTCTTCATTTTGTCTTATCTCTCTAGTTAGAACTTCTATTGTCAAGATAAATAGTAGTGGAGATAGCAGGCGTCCTTGTTGAGTTCCTTTCTGGATATCTATCTTCTCTGTTGTATCCCTGTTAACAATTGTTTTAGCAGTTTGTGTAGGTCGTTTCAATCATATTTGCAAAATTTTGGCCAAATTCCATGATTTTAATTTGTTTTAGCATGAATGCCCAGCCCGCCTTCGGGGAGAAAGGCGGCATAAAAATAAAGTTTGGTTATTATTACATTATCAAAAGCTTTCTGGGCATCTAAGAATAGTTATGCCACCTGTTGACCTGGATGGACTTTGTAATATTCTACGATGTCCATTATGGTTCTCATATTGGTTAAATTTGTCTTTTGGGCAAAAAAACCACTTTGGTCCTTATGTATGAACTCCATAAGATATTTTTCTTCAATCTGTCTGCCATTATGGTTGCCATGATTGTATAATCCACATTTAATAAGGAAATTGGCCTATAGTTTTAAAGGGGAATATTTGGGGTGTCTGTGAAGATTCTTAGTCATCCAGGTGAGTTTATCTGGAAGTTGAGTCATGGCTACTGGACTTCTTTTTGAGAGATAGAAACGTTTCACAGTCTGATGAAGCTGTTTGGATGAGCAGTGAAATGTTTCTATCTCTCAAAAAGAAGTCCAGTAGCCATGACTCAACTTCCAGAATATTTGGGGTCAGTCTTGTGGCCCAGCAGGTACTATGGTAGCTTCAGAGTTGCCAGATATTCAAAGAGTTAAAAGGGGTAAATAAATAAATAAATTTTGGGGAGAGGCGCTATCTCCCAGCTGTCCCTGAACTGAGTCTTGCCCTCCTTTTGCTGGTTGTTTCTATTCCCCTTGTCACAGGTGTGTCTAGTTCCTTGTTGGGAACTAAATAAAAATACTATTTTAGGATGCATTAGCAGAAGTCTAATCTCTGAATCCTGTGAGGTATTATTTGTTCCCTGCCTCCCCAATTCACCACTGGTTAGGCCTCATCTCCGTCCACTCCACTAGAAGAAGGATGCCAACAAATTGGCGCAAGTTCAAAGGAGGAGAACAAGGATGGCCAAAAGTCTGGAAACCAAGCAGTACGGGGGGAAATGCAAAAACTGGGCACATTTAACCTGGAGAGAAGAAGGCTGAAGAGAGAGAGTAGGGGTTAACATTTTTCAAATACTTAAAAGGCTATCATACAGAAGGGAGGCAGGATCCTTCCTCAGTCATCCCAGAGTGCAGGTCAGGTAACAATGGCCTCAAGCTACAGATGTAGGCTGAATATCAGGGGAAATGTCTTAACTGTTAGAGCAGTACAACAACGGAACCAATGACCTCTGCAGGAGGTTGAGCACTTCAGCCCTTGGAGGCATTCAAGAGAAAATTAGACCAACATCCGCCAGATTTACTTTCATTTGGATTCTTACTTTGGCTTTATGGGCCTTCCAACTTCCTATTATTAATTTTCTGAGCCTTATTTTTATTCCGCGGAACATTAAGTGGTGTGCATGCTTTCTTTCTTTCTTTCTTTCTTTCTTTCTTTCTTTCTTTCTTTCTTTCTTTCTTTCTTTCTTTCTTTCTTTCTTTCTTTCTTTCTTTCTTTCTTTCTTTCTTTCTTTCTTTCTTTCTTTCTTTCTTTCTTTCTTTCTTTCTTTTACTTCAACCCTGAGAAGTGAATAGAAGGTCCAAAGGTTAACTATTCAGCTTTATGGCTAACTGGAATTTATGAGGCTGCTCTTCCCAGCGTGACACTCACCACTCTAGCACACGACAGCTTTACTTTCCTTTATTTAGCATTTGGGTACTGCTAGCTTGTACAAAAACAACTCAAGGCAATGTACAAAAAAACATAAGCAAAGATAAAGGTAGCAGCGCAATACAATGCAATTTAACCAAATGCCTAATAAAATGGGAAAAGTATAAACACAAAAGTAAAGGCATCCAGGCAAAACAACAACTCTTGATTGTTATGTGTGTGTGCTAGTTGTGTCCAACTCTAGGGGCGGTGCTCATCTCTGTATTCAAGCCGAAGAGCCAGTGTTGTGCAAGTCCATGGCCACATGGCCAGCATGGCTGCAAGGAAACACTGTTTTACCATCCTGCTTTTTACAGCGGTTCCTATTTATCTACTTGCATTGACATGCTTTCGAACGGTTAGGTTGACAGGACCTGGGGTGAACAGCGGGGGGCTCGCTCTGCTGCGTGGCACCCGGGATTCGAACCGCCGATCTGCCGACGTTGCAGCCAATAGTTTTCGGAAGCCTTAGTCCGCTGAGCCACCATGTTGTTTGTTAAGGCCCAAGCAAAAAGGAGCAAGGGAATGAAGATGGTTTAGGAGGCAGGATTTTTAGCCCGTGTATTTGCCGAGAGTGGATACCACCAGTTCAGTGTTCAGACTAGTCAATGCTTAGGTAAAGTTGCCAAGGGATTTTAGGCTTAGTAAATGGAGTAAATATTTGTTTCTGTAGCCTGCCACCTCCTTTGCTTCTCAAAAGGGCATTGCCTTGAAGTGGCGAAACTCTTGGGCTAGGACTGCAAAGACTAGAGGGCCGAAGACAGTAAACATATTTGCTCTCCTTGAAGGAAACCTTGAATAAAAATATATATTTTTAAAAGCTATTTGTGCCTTATTTTTAACCAGACCCTAGTTGCTAAGAATTTTCCCCTCCCTGTCTTGTTCATGAGGTGTACATCAAAAGTGTTAATGGTAAAGTAATAGCTGCAGCTGCAGGAGTGAGGAATGGAGAGATTGTTGATTTGTAACTCAAGATGTAACATTACAAAGGGAATATCTGCTCTGATGCATGGCCAACCCATGCTGAGATAATGCACTGGGGAAGGTTGGTAGATAGAACAGTGGTTCCCAAACCATGCTGGACTTCAGTCCCCAAAGATCCTGGCACCATGGCCAACAGCAAATCATGTATAAGCTCTGGGGATTTACAACCTGGCAGCCATCTGCTACAGAGCATTGGGCTTAATCTGGGTTTTAAATCCCTATTCAGTCACGAAGTCTCCTGCGTGGACTGGTGTCTCTTACTCAGACTATGTATGTATGTATGTATGATTGATTGATTGATTGATTGATTGATTGATTGATTGATTGATTGATTGATTGATTCAAAGCAAAAAAAATCAATTTTTCTGCTTATATAGTGCTTCATAGTGCTTAAAGCACACTCTGGACAGTTTACAATTTATGCAGTCTACACCTTGCCCCCCACCCAGCAAGCTGGGTACTCATTTCACCAACCTCAGAAGGATGGAAAATCTGGTGGTACATACATGCATACAGACAGACAGACAGACAGACAGACAACTTATATGCCGCCCACTACCCAAAGGTCTCTGGGCGGCTCACAATAAAAATGAACAGTTGAAACAGTTAAAAAAGCCAAAAAGGCAATGGACAATTAAAACCATAAAAACATTTAAACACAAAACACTAAAATTGACACCAGGACCCACAATCCATGTCAGTTAAAAAACTTCAGAAACAGGAAGGTTTTTACCTGGCGCCGAAATGTCATCAGTGTTGGCGCCAGGCGGGTCTCGCTTGGGAGAGCATTCCACAATCTGAGGGCAGCTGCCAAAAAGGCCCTGTTCCTACAAGCCATCCCTTTCACTTCCTTGAGGGATGGCTCTCTCAGGAGGGCTCCCTGGCTGGATCTTAATTGCCAGGTAGGTTCATATGGAAAGAGACGGTCCTTCAGGTATCTAGGTCCTAAGCCATAAGACTCGGCTGCTCCCTTGATTTGCTGTGAAGGTAAACTTAGATCAGTGGTGTCCAAACTTCAGCCCTCCAGATGTTTTGGACCACAACTCCCAGAATTCCGAGCCTAGATTGCCAATAACAAAGGACTGTGGGAGTTGTGATCCAAAATATCTGGAGGGCCAAAGTTTGGACACCACTGACTTAGATGCTCCCTGGCCAATTACCCCACTCCTCCCTGAGGAAAGTAGGATTCAGATAAAGTTATTATTCATATTGGTAAGAGATTGAAATCTAAGGCTTTACAATGACTAACTTATTTCTTAACCCCTCCATGTCACATGGGTGGGGTATAAATTCAATAAATAAATAAATAAAATAAAATAAAGTTGGACTTGGGGAGGTCAAGTGAAAAAACAAAGACCTTGTTGTATCTTCAAGGCGAACAGAATTATTCTAGTTTGAGTGGTCAAGTTTTAATGTACAAGTTCCTCAGGCACCATGGGAGAAGTTAGTAAGTAATCCATGAAAGAAAACCCTTACAGAAATCATTTAGTCGAAGTTGCTCAGAGATGTTTGCTTTTGTCTCACACCCAGCGAAACAGATTAACAACACGGTTACCTTATATTAAGAAAATAAATTCTTTTTAGAGAGCTGAGCATCTGGGGGAAGAACTGTGATCTTATTGTTCTGCTTACTGATATTTTCTAGCAGGGAGCCATCATGTTTTGTACTTTGTAACTTTTGTCTTAATGTTCTGGCTGGTCTCAGCTACAGTTTTCTCCTGTTCCATTTCTGTCTGTTACTTTTTCCTGGTGGTTGCAAAGTAGCAAAGTTCTAAAGTGGAGTCTTAGTTGCCTTTCTTGAGCCAGCTCTGGTTGAAACTAAGAACAGGGTGTGTGAAAAGAGCTCTGTGAGAGCAGGGCTGTGAAATCTCTCTGAGATGCAAAAGTCAGGCATGTAGTACAGTAATCCCCCACCTATTGCGGAGGTTAGGGACCGGATCCGCGATAATTGAAAGTCCGCGATATGAGGATGCTGAGTCAGGTCAGGACAAGGGGATGTGGCACTGCCCTGAAACGGGCTTCCAACAGGCTTCCTGGGCCCCAGAAGTGGTTTCTTGCAATCTGGAAGTCACTTCCGGTTTTTCAGAAGTCACTTCCGGTTTGTCGGAAACCACTTCTGGGGCCTTTGACAGGCCCGGGAAGCCCATTGGAGGCCCATTTAGGCCTCAAACAGGCACAAGCAGCTTACCCCAGGGGCCCTTGCCTTTCATATACAGTCACTCCCGCCATTTCGCGGTTCAGGTACTGCGGTCCCACTACATCACGGGATCGCAGTACCTGCACCTCGGAGCCGTGCAGGGGGGAGGCGAGGGGCGATTGAGTCGCTCCACGCCGCCCACCGTGCTCTTCCGAGAAGCCTCGGAGCCGCGGGGTGGCGGCAGGGGGCGATTGGGTCGCTCCGTGCCGCCGCCCCCCCCCGTGCTCCTCTGAGAAGCCTTGGACAGGCACACGATTGCCCCCCCGCCTCCAACCCCCCCGGCTTTCACATATCACGGATTTTCATGCATCGCGGGTGGGGTAGGCCCCTAACCCCCGCGATCGATGGGGGGTGACTGTACTGCGGTCCCGCAATATACCGGAACCGCAAAATGGCGGGGAACCACTGTACCATGATTGTTCAGCTCTCACTTTCCTTTTGGACAGTGAGAGCTGGTAGGAAGGGACTTTTATGTTTTTACTTGTGTACAGTCCTTCGTACCTTTCAGACATGTGTACGTGTCATACATGGCAACATATTTCTGCTCTTATTACACTCAAAACCTTGTAATTATGTTTTTTTTAAATTAGTTGAAGTTCTGTCCCACATCCCTTCCCCCTCAGTGAAGAAACCTAATGTCAGACTGTCGTCCCTGCTGGCCAATAAAAGAGAAAGAAATCAAGGGACCCGAGTCATCCAGTGGCTCCGTCTGCTTTTGTACATGCTCTCCCAAATCCTAACGCTCTAACCATAACACCACACTGCCCCTTTTAATGCCATAGAGAACCTTAGAGGCAGCAATGTTCATAGCGCGACTAAGGTTCTGTTATAACACTAAGGTGTCAGTCCTAAACACATTCTTTCTCAAATACTTGAACACGTCTTAATTGTATTGGACTGTATATTATCCCTCATTGCTGTAAGCTGCCTTGTGTCCTTTTTCCAAGGAGAAATGTGGGATAAAAATACACTAAAATAAATAAATAAATAAATAAATAAAATAAGTTATGCTGAATGCAGTGATATCAGAGTGAAAATTCATATGCATACACTGGAGCTCAGTTGCTTTTCTCTTTCTACCTGGTCGCTTCATTCTGTGTGTTGGGTTTAAAGGAGCCTAATTAGGGCTTAGCGTGACTCACCCGGCTTAAGCCCTAGAACATGACATTCATGATTTTAACAGTAAATAATATCTCTAGCAAACTCAAGTTGTAGTTCTGCAACATCTGGTGCCTCACAGATTAGCTAGCCCTGCACTAATCAGAATGAACAGCATTCATTACTGATGTAGTGTCCCTTTTAAAAAATTGGTCACTTCATATACTATATCTAGGTTGTGTGGGTTCGTCCTTTCCCTAAGGCTCCAGTCACGCATCAGCTTTGCCCAGTAACACCTGCTTGTCCACAGCATCCATATGAAACAGCCTGTTTGTGTGATTGCCGTGTTGTTTCAAGGAAATTCACCACACAATCAGGAAGAAGAGGGTGAAAAGCTCTGGAAGGGGGGTGGCATGCTATGTAGGGAGACACGCCCCTTGCCGCTGTTCCTTGAAGGAACATCTGTGCCAGGAGCCAACAGAATATGTCAATTTGGAGCCAGAGATGTGGCATCTGTTTGAAGTCGGGCATTGGAACTTTGAAAACAGTTCTGCTGGCGTGGCCTCTGTGACGCTCTGCCCTGCTCTTGGCAGGGCCGACCGGTTAGCATCAGGAGGAAGCTGTTGAAACCGGCAAACGGTTTTTGCAATTTGTCTATAACGATGCATCTGCTGCAAAGCAGTCTTGTCATGAAACTAGATTCATTTACGGAGACGTTGTGTGACCCAGGAGGCTACTTCCTTTTGCTACAGAGCTTTTCTTTCTTCCTGGGATGACTTTGGATCCAGAGGGGTCTTGACGAAACTTGCAGGGCTTTCTATACAGCTTGTTGGGAAGCCCTCTGGAAACATTTCCACTTCCCAGTTGCAGGTTGGAGTTTTACCAAACCCGTCTTGGCGACTCTGGCCTGTCTTCCTGCACGGTCTTTTGTTTGCCAAGGGAGTTGACAGGTGCCTCGTAAACCAGCAGCCTCGCAGTCTTGGCGACGTGGGTGTGGATGTGAGGAGTAGGGTGCTAAAGTAGAGCCTGAAGAAGCAACTCGTTGGACCGTGGTGCTGACATCTTAGATGGCAGGGTCACTGAATGGGATGGATCCAATGCAGTTGCAGCAGGAAGCCTGTTAACACCCCACAGGATGAACCAAAGTCATTTTCTGGAGCCTCTGTTTGGTTTGCCGCCTCCCATTCAAAGCTTGATTCTCAGACTTCAGCTATTCAGGAAGTCACGGGGAATTTTTTAGACTCCAGTGTAAAACAAACTTTCTTTGTCACAAGCAGCTGATGCAATTAGCAAGGATCATCAGCTTTCAACAAAGCTGAAAATAGCGCAGAGATATTTCCCGTTGTTCTGGTTACTGAAAGATGTTTTTCAACATTCTTTTCGGTGATTTATATTTTAAACCATTGGTTCTCAAACTTGAGTCCCCGGATGTTTTTGGACTACAACTCCCAGAAATGCTAGGCAGCACAGCCAATGGTGAAGGATTCTGGGAGTTTTAGTCCCACGAATATCTTGAGACCCGGGCTTAGTTGGTTTATAATGTCAGGACTTCATTTTGCTTCTAAAGGATAAAATAGAAGTGGGACAGTGTTTGGGTACCCTTCAGCCAATATATATATATTGTACTTAAATATAAGTCACGTTTTTCAGCCGTAATTTTGGGCTGAAAAAAGGGGCCCTCGGCTTATATTCGGGTCAATACTTTTAGCCACTGAGGCAAATGCTTGGGTAGGTGGCTAAAAGTCATTTTAAACATCCTGCGCCGCTTCTCCTGACCCCCTTCTGCATCACAGGGGAGCGGTGTGTGATGTTTAAAATGATTTCTAGCCACCAAGGAAAGTGCTTGCCTCAGTGGCTAGAAGTCATTTTAAACCCCGCTCCCCCAGCTCACAAAGGAGGAGCTGCCAGGCCCTGCTGCATTTCCCACCCTAGACTTATACTCAAGTCAATAAGTTCCCCCAGTTTTGGGGGGTTAAATTAGGGACCTCAACTTATACCCGGGTCAACTTATACTTGAGTATATACGGTAATTAAAAATGTGAAACCCTGCCTCCCTATTTTTTTTCTCTCTCCTAAAGAACAATTTGTGATTTTAGCAAAAGAAAGTTAATAAAGGACAAGATTTTGAAAATATAGCATGATTTTATAATGCTGTGAAATAGCAAACTGAATGAATTATATTTGACACCTAGAGCGGTGGTTCTGAAACAATGTCCTGCAATTGTTCTGGACTTTGATTCCAAGAAGCTACAACCAGCATAGGCCATGCTCCAAGGTCTGGGAGGTTAAATCTAAAACATCTGGATGGTCAGAGTTTGAGAGCTACCACTCTAGAAGGTCATGTATGCATTATGTGCCAACAAGTTGGAACTGACTTCTAGTGACCCTGCTAGGACTTTCAGAGGAGCTGAGGGGAGTGGACTTAATACTTCAAGCTCCAGTGAGTTTCCATGGGAATTCAGACTCACTGAATCCGACCTAGACCACCATCCTGTCTGCTGTGCTGTAGTGGGCATGCCGTCGAGGTACAGTTCCCAAACCTGAATCACAGATGTTGTTGGAATGCAGCATCTAGATCAGTGATTCTCAACCTGTGGGTCCCCAGATGTTCCTGGACTGCAACTCCCAGAAGTCTTCATCACTAGCTGAGCTGGCCAGGGTTTCTGGGAGTTGCAGTCCAGGAACATCTGGGGACCCACAGGTTGAGAACCACTGATCTAGAACCCTCAGGTAAGATGACTAGTGGACACAGATTCAGGGAGTTCTAATAATAGCTAAGTTTTATGGTTGCATTTTTGAACCCTGAGAACGTGACACCATTTTCTGAGCTGCTGTAGTCCAGTGATGGCGAACCTTTTGGAGACCGAGTGCCCAAACTGCGATTCACAACCCACTAATTATTCGCAAAGTGCCAATACAGCGATTTCACCTGTATACAGGTGGATGTGAAGGGGCGGTGTCGGGTGCCCACAGAAAGGGCTCCGAGTGCCACCTTTGGCACCCGTGCCATAGGTTTGCCAACACTGCTGTAGTCTCTTCCACACGAATTGCCAGCAGTTTGGCAGGTGCGAGCGCACTCGCTTCGGGTTGCCACCCCTCGAGAGGCCCGGAAGGCGGTTACCCGGAACCGGGCCTTCTCTGTGGCAGCCCCATCCATATGGAATGCCATCCCTAGTGAAGTGCGCTCTGCAGAGTCCCTGCAGGCCTTTCGAAAATCCTTAAAGACCTTTCTTTTTCGAGAGGCCTTCGGCGAATTTTAATTCCCCCCCCTTTTTCTATTCCGCCATCGCTAATTATTACGACCATTGGTGCCTCCAATTTTATTTGTTAGGATTACGTCTTTGACGCGCTGGGATGCATTGGAGGCCTTGGATTCTCGTATTTTAGGATTTTAGGATTTTAGGATTTAATAGGGCAAATGTTTTAATTTGTTTGTATTGTGATATCTGTTGTTGTTAGCCGCTTAGAGTCCCATTGTGGAGATAAGCGGGATACAAATATAATAAATAAATAATAAATAAATATAAGTAAAAGGCAGAGGAGAATGTAGTGCTCCCCCAAAAGAAAAGAAAAAGAATGCCGATGCATTCAGAAGCAATAAAAGGAAAAGCAGACAGGGTAAGAGATTGCTGTTTATTTTCCTAGTGCTCACTGGTAGATTCACTTCTAGCTATTGTTGCTTTCTAAATTTTGCCATTCGTGTGCCCTGTCCTATTTCCAGTCCTAAAGTAATACCTCGGATAACGAATGCCTCGATAACGAATTTTTCGTATAATGAATCACAATTTCTAGGTATAGGTCTGCCTAGGATAACGATGTTTCTCTATGGGCTGCCTTGGATAACGAATTTTCCAATGGGCTGCCTCGGATAACGAATTTTCCCTATGGGCTGCCTCCGATGACGAATTTCCAGCATGCATCAGTAAAAAAGAGTTATCCTGGGCTGCATCATATCTGTACCTTTAATGCCCTTTATAAAGGGTTCTGAGCAAAAAACCAGGTGTGTGTGTCATTTTCCTAGGCCCCAGAACGAATTAATTGGTTTCCCATTCATTCCTATGGGAAACCGCATTTCGGATGACGAATGGCCTCGGAGAACGAATTAAATTCATTATCCAAGGTACCACTGTATATGAGGTACATACAAAGTATTTTTTTTCAGCAGATGGCTTCATAGTTTTTTTCCTTCTCCTGCTGCCTTGTGGAATGAGTTGCTGATCTTCTTTTCCCTGAGGTTGCGGCGGGGAGCAGCCGTGACTTGCTTTAAGGGAAGAGACATCAGTGTGAGTCCTGATCCGACATGTGCCCCCAAGTCTTCCGTGGACTGATCTTGTGTCCTGTTCACTATGCCTCATGCTTGCTGGCATTTTCGCCGCTGTGTTATTTCTGCCTCCCCTTCCTTGTATCTCATGCTCAACATGGTTAACACAAAAGGAAAAAGAGCAAATCTGACAGTGTGGTAGAACTTGCAGTGCTTAGAACTGTCTAAAAGGAGCCTGTGACATAAAGTCCAGCATGGACGTGATCAATATTAAACAAATTGATGTGAAGTTTAGTCAGCTATTTAACGACTATAGTAATCTCTCTGTATTATATTTCTCTATACAAAAGCACATGGAAATAAAATGATTCTTCAGAAATATTTTCTGAAGCTGATGGTTTCTGATCAAGGTTTGAATATGCTGTTACGCTGTTTGCAATAAAAGCTTCTCATGTAATGTTGATCCCATAAATCTCTTTTAAAATTGTGTAGTGTAATCTAATATAATCTCAGAGCTGCAGAACTGGAAGAGACCCTATGAATCATCAAGTCCAGCTGCAACTTGCGTATATCTTAATTGTACTGGACTGTATATTGTCCCTCCATACTGTAAGCTGCTTTGGGTCCTTTCCCAAGGAGAAAGGTGGAGTAAAATACTTATAAATAAATAAATACCCCAAGCATTGCTGGTGCAGAAGCAGAGTGGCAATCATTGATTTATTTATTTATTTTGAATATTTTTACCCCACCTTTCTCCTTGGAAAAGGACCCAAGGTGTCTTACAATAATGAGGTACAATATACAGTCCAGAACATTTAAGACATATTCGAGTTAAGCACGGGGAATTTGAAGAGGTATCTTAGAACATTGTTGGTGAACCTATGACATGGGTGCCAAAGGTGGCACTTGGAGCCCTTTCTGTGGGCACCTGACATCGCCCCTTCACAGCCACCTGTATTTAGGTTAAATTGCTGTATTGGCACTTCACGGAAAATTAGTGGGTTTTGAATCGCAGTTTGGGCACTCGGTCTCTAAAAGGTTTGACATCACTGTCTGAGAACATCTGAGCAAGCAGAAAAGAAAAATCCATTATGAGGAATACTGTTGTCCACCTAACAAGCCTATTCAGGCCATTGCACTACTGTGCTGGTGGGACGTCTGCTCATCACAAGCTGCCTTGAATATAATCTCAGTTGAGGTAGTAGGTAAGACTGATCTCCAGGTGCTGCCGGCATGACTTAATAAAAGGTGTTGTTTTATGTCAGTGCAATGGAAGACTTGTGAAGGTCAGCAGTAGGTGACAGCACGGGCTCTGCCGCTTGGTTCCAAAGCAGAACTGGCTTACGGTTTTGCAACAGGAAACGAGAACAGTTTGCTTTGCAACAAGTCTCAGGGCTTAAAACGGTCTTCCTCTTGTTGCCTCGATCTCTGCTGTCACAACCCACAACCTCGCCCCTGGCTCTCTTCGTGCTGCTGTGCTCTGACATCTGCCTGCCTTGCTTTGAGGTAGAGCAGGCACGTCCAAACTTGGGCCCTCCTGATGTTCTGGACCACAACTCCCAGAATGCCAAGCCTGTATTTCCAATGGCAAAGGACTGTGGGAGTTGTGGTCCAAAACATCTGGAGGGCCAAAGTTTGGACATGCCTGAGGTAGAGCAAAGGAGGAGAACCTGCGATCTTCCAAATATTGATAAGACTGCAGCTCTCCTTGGTTTTGCTGGCTAGAATTGCTCATCTGGAGAAGGGCTGTAGACACCATGGCTCTGGACTAAAGAGCAGATTGACTTGTTAGAGCTTTAAGACATAAAGGGTCGGAAAAAAAAAAACTCAAAACCATTGCGACCTAAGGCCCCAGGGCCGGATGCGTTCGAGGCCCCCAAGGTCCTGAATCCGGCCCCTGGGGCCGGAATTGCAACCCCTGGTCCGTTTTTTTGCGACCTCTCCACACACACACACAGCAAGCAAGCCTCCGCAGCTGCTTCTATTGCTGAGGCAGTTCAAAGTAGTGGGCTATGCCACTTCTCCCACTACCCCCAACTACTGCCCAGATGATCAGCATGCTGGCTAGTAGGGCATTTAGAGTGGGAGAGCGGCGGGAGGGAGGGGGAGGAGGAGGAGAAGGAGGATTACCAACACGCGTGGCTTCCTGCTGCTGCTGCTGCTGAGCGGCCCCTGACCTCCCACCCACTGTGGTCCGGCCCCCCAGTGGTGTCTGCAGGCGTGAAGATGAAAGGAGGGTGGCGGCGGTGGCCCGCCTAGTTTTTGAAAACTTTGAGGACCCCTGTGCTAGAGCCTGGGTGAGCAATTGTAGCCTTCCCGATGTCAGCTTATGTCACTGCCGATGGAAGTTGGAAACCAGAAGCATCAGGGAGGCACAGTTGCCCATCTTAGACTCAAGATCGCTGTACCGTTACTGGCCATCCATGGCTCTGTTTTATTGTATTCTTGGTGCAGTAACTGCATTTTCCCCAGGCCTTGCAGAAATTGTTTTCTTGACTCACAGATCGTGTGCTGGCTTGAGCATTCTGGAAGCTGGCAGCTTTTCCAAGTTCCACTCTTGTTTCTATGCTGAAAACCGTACTAGCTTCTTTGTTTTATTTTGGGCTGCCTTTGGGTCTGAACCACTGTTTCTGCAAGGAAGAACCCTTGTGTGGCATGGTTCTGTCCACCCAAGTCTTGAAATGAATTCCTCTTGCTCTAACTGTTTTAACTGTTCATTTTAATTGTAAGGCTGCCCAGAGACCTTTGGGTAGTGGGTGGCATATGATTGATTGATTGATTGATTGATTGATTGATTGATTGATTGATTGATTGATTGATTGATTGAATAGGTAGGTAGGTAGGTAGGTAGGTAGGTAGGTAGGCAGGCAGGCAGGCAGGCAGGCATTGGCCTTGATAAATGTGTGTTAGGCTTCATCACTTCTCACTTTCACCAGTGTTCCCCACCCAAGAATGATTCACTTTGCCAAGCGAGAACCATGCACGGACTGGGAGTGCCAGAGTTCAGGCTGTTCACCTGAAGTTATTCATTAAGCAGGAACTTACAGGTGAAAGCTGAGATGCCACTCGATCTTGACCCAGTCCAACCAACTTTCTGCCCCTGGACTTACAATCACAGCCTACTATCCCATTTTTTTTCTTGTTAAGATTTTTATATTTTCTATATGTTATGCCGGGAGAGTTTTATCAGTCGTGTTTGGATGTACGACAGTTCCTGGAACATGCCCTGTTGCTGCATATGCGATGCGGAGCGAGCAGAGGATGGGCACGAACCACCAGTTTGTGTTGGTTCGTTTCTTGTCCAAACAACTGTTCCACCCTTGAAAGTTCTGCTTCCTCCCACAGGCTTCCACTCAGCGGCAGGAGCCTGGCTTCCCCCTCCCCACCTCCTCCAGTTGGGCACCCAGTACAGGGGTGGGACTTTGAAGTGCAGAACCCCTGCTCAGCCCCCAAACACGAACCAACGCGAGCCACCGATCCAGCAATTTGTGCCCATCTCTTTTAAAAAGAGAAGATGTCTCATTCAAACTTTGCCCTCTCTCCTCCCGGCCAGCCAAGGTCTCTTCCTTCCTTAAACCATTTTGCTCATTCTTGGCAACCCCTTGTCAGAAACATTCTCCTTGAGCATGTCGATTGGAACAAGCAGGACTTAGGGCTGTGCTCACATGCGCTCCAGACGTCTTAAGATAACTGGAAGAATTATTAACCCTGTGGTTCAAAACATCTTGGGATTATTCTAGTCACTTACCAAGAATGCCAGGGAAGAAAAAGTGTATTTTCCCCACACACCCCTTTCTGTCAACTCCCTTTTCAAAGTCATATTTTTGTCTTTTTGGCCTTTGGGTCATTTTGCATTCCATTCTGTTTTCTGTATACATGTTTTAAGTGGAACTAGCAGCAGTATTTGGCCATGCAATGTTGTTCTTTTGCCATCCTGTTGTAAGTTCCTTGGACATGGGAAAACATTGCTCTTTCTGCTACTTATCAAGCAGCCCTTTCATCAATTCCCCAGTCAAATTGGAAGCACTTCACACCTCCACCAGCAAGGCCGCTGCTAACGACCCGTACTTAATGGGTGTTGGGAAGGTTGTGTAGGTGGGACTTTCAAACACTCTAGGCCAGGCATGACCAAACTTCGGCCCTCCTGATGTTTTGGACCACAACTCCCAGAATTCCAAGCCTGTATTTCCAGTGGCAAAGGACTGTGGGAGTTGTGGTCCAAAACATCTGGAGAGCCGAAGTTTGGACATGCCTGCTCTAGGCCATTGTCCACCTCACAAGCCTATTCAAGCCATTGTCCAACAGGAACCTATTCAGACCAGGGTCATATGAAATGAAAGTGAACTGTAAAGTGGAGGACTCACCGCTAACTTTCCCTCAGACTGACAAAGCTGTTTGGATGAGTAGCGAAGCATTTTCATCTCTCAGGAAAAGAAGTCCAATTGCCATGATTCAGCTTCCAGATAAACTCAACTGGATGACCTAGAATCTTCACAGACATTGCTTCTTAACATCTGCAACATGCCATTTGTGGTGGTGGTTGCACAGAACATGGCCAAGGGGAGTGTTTGAATGTCCTGCACTGCTTAGGTCTTAAGAGTCAGGGAAGTCTCTGTGAGGATTGGGACGACTGTCGTCATAGGATTGGAGCTGGAGTTGGCTGATATCTTTTCTAGGATGAAAAAGCTAGTGAAAAGTCTGGTATTGCTGTGTGAGCAACCCAATTAAAGGAACTCTTAATAAGCATATGTTGTTTAATATATTGTTGTTGTTCAGTTGTTCAGTCGTGTCCGACTCTTTGTGACCCCATGGACCAGAGCTCACCAGGCCTTTAATATATACATATTTTAATATATACATATATATGTTTAATATATACATATGTTTAATTCTTCCATTCCTTTTTTTTAAACAGGATCCTTCAGTCACACAGTTGGCAAATGCTAACCAAGGTGGTCTGGATGAATTCAACCCCTTCTCTGAGAACTCCCGGCTGGTAAGTACAACGCTAGGTTAATTTCTTTGTTTTTTTACATTTCCCACCATGTTGCCAAATTACTGTATGTTTCTGCTTTTATATATATTGCAAGGTGTTTTTCTTTTCTCTTTCTTTCTCTTTCCCTGTGGTGCAGTGTTTAAATGCCTGTCCTGCAGGTAAAACTGCACTCATGACCTGGGGTTCATTCCCAGGTAGGCGGCTCAAGGTTGACTCAGCCTTCCATCCTTCCGAGGTTGGTAAAATGAGTACGCAGCTTGCTGGGGGGGGGGGGGAATGTGTAGCCTGCATTACTATAATTAAACTGTAAACCGCCCAGAGACTACTTGAAGTGGTATGGGGTGGTATATAAGCAGAACTTCCTTCCTTCCTTCCTTCCTTCCTTCCTTCCTTCCTTCCTTCCTTCCTTCCTTCCTATTCATTTCCCTGGTGTTTCTTTCTTTCTGTTTTTGGCCACCCCTCAGCCCAAGGTTTGAGTAAAAGTACATTTCAGATGCTTCTGTCTCTTTCTTTCTTTCTTTCTTTCTTTCTTTCTTTCTTTCTTTCTTTCTTTCTTTCTTTCTTTCTTTCTTTCTTTCTTTCTTTCTTTTGGTAGTTGCCTGCATTAAAAGGACACCATCCCATGCCATGTAGCTCAACGGAGAACACATCATACGATACAATGGGCTTTCTCAAAGATCGGTTTTAACTTTCTGTCGCCTCTTGCATTTTCCATCTTGAGGCAGCAGCTCTGGCGAATCTCTAGTCTGACTTCAGTAGAACGGCGGTAATGTCGCTGCTCTTTCGATCACCACTGGTTAGAGCCGCCATACCCAAAGTCAGGAGAGCAACAAGGGGCCCCTGCTTCTCTGATAGGAGAGGAATGAGAAGAGACACCTGTGCTCTATACTTGCCAGAGAGATGGGAGGAGGAGAAAACTGATATCTCATGAAAGCTGGTGAGCCAAATGTGGCCTTGTAGTTGATGCTGGACTATTCCCCCCCGCCTTTCCCATCATACACTATATTGGGGGGGGGGCTGATGGGAGTTGTATTCTGGCCATCTGGAGGGCTGCACCTGGCTTTCCTCTGTCCTTCCCAGACAGGGAAGAGACCAAAAAGAACCACAGAAGCAAAGAAGTCCCCCACTAAACACAGTGGTACCTTGTATAAAGGAATTAATTCGTTCCAAATGAAATTATGTTAAGCAAATTTTCCTTTACGCAAATTTCCCATAGGAATGCATTGAAAACAGAGTAATCCCATTTTTATGTTGTACGGATTCACCCCATAGGCGATTATGTTAAGCAAATTCCCCCTATCTCCGGAATTTTTTAATGTTGTACGAATTTTATTCTATACAAACGGTTCGTTATACAAGGGTCCACTGTATACAGTCCCTGGGTCAGGAGTGGCTGCAGTCCTCTTCCCGTCTCCCTTGCGGCATTTCTTGGCTGAATACAACGCAGGGTTTCATACAGTGCTGACAGCTCACAGGCTGAGCAAGGTCATCAGATCATACGAGGGACCAGTGCCAAAGGCATTCTTGGCTGGGCGAGGGCATTGCTGGGCAGCCTTTCTCCATTAGCTCCCATCAAGAAATGGGCCTTCCCTCTAGCGCTGGAGAAAGTGCTCTCTTTTTGACAGATCGCTCGGCAAGTGACTGATGCCGTGTTCCAAAACGGCCGGCCAGCCGTTAGGAACGGGCAGTGAAATGGCAGAAGAAGTTGGGTGCTAAGCACATGCCAATGGTACCTCAGAAGAACTAAGAAAGTTACATAAGAGTATGTTTGTGTATATGCTTTGTTTTCATCCCACTCCTGGGCCAAAAAAAAAAAGTCTGCCCTAAACAGCTTGCGCAGAATCAGTAAAAAGCTGATTCTGCCTCCAGACTTACATTCTACCGAGATGTGACACCAAAGGAGAAAAAAGATGGATAGGAAAAAAGGGAGAACGGAAGTAGCCTTATGCGGGGCAACCCTTGCCTCCCTTTGCAGCAGCTTTCAGGGATGGCTCCTAAGAGTGACACAGACAACATAAAAGGGAATGAGTCGTTTGAACCTCCTGTTGGCCCAGAATCCTTCTCGCCTGCTCCCTGTTACGATAAAATGGCACTCTGGAGAGCACATTGGACAGATTAGACAGATTCCTGGAGGAGAAGTCCATCACAGGTTACAAACTATGATGTGTGTGTGTGTTGTGTTGTTACAGTCGTGACCGACTCTTCGTGACTCCATGTCCATGGAGGTTTCTTGGCAGGAATACTGGAGTGGTTTGCCAGTTCCTACTCCAGGCGCCTACAGCACCTGGTATTCCCTGGTGGTCTCCCATCCAAGTGCTGACCAGGGCCGACCCTGCTTAGCTTCCGAAATCAGGCGAGATCAGATGTGCTTAGGGCATCTAGGCAGCTTACAAACTATGATGGAGATGTGTCATCTCCAGGCTTAAAACCGGGGTCCTTCAAGGACCAGATGCAGGGGAGTGGTATCAGGAGACAGAGATCTAGTCTCATGCACTCCCAGGCACATTTGGTGGGGCCATTGCGAGATACAGGAAGCTGGACTGGATGGATCTTTGGCCTGATCCAGCAGGACTCTTCTTATGTTCAAATCCAACCTCTTTCTGCTTCATGGTGGAGTCCGATGGCTTTTTAAAGAAAATGCAACTCTCTAAATTTTGGGACAGGGAGAGTTCCAGGAGGAGTGCTCTTGGAAATCAGCAATCGACAATGACCCTACATTCAGGCAACATGAAATGTTGATTCTCCAGATACGGACAGAAAACCTCTTTAGGCAATGTTTCGATCATGACAGAAGCGAGATCTGGTTTGGAGCCCTCCTGAACCTGGTCTTCTAACGTCCTTCCTTTCTTTCCGTTGCAGACGAATGCTGCTCAGACCGTCCCCGCAACGAAGCCCGTTGGCCCATCCCAGCCTGCTGTGCTGCAGCCCTCTGTGGAACCCACTCCCCAGGTAGCGCTCCTCTTCCTTTTTATTACTGGATTGTATCTTCCGAAAGTTCAGTTGGTGGCATTAAAGCAGACAGAAGGGTCTTCATTCTGCTTGTGTTTCTTGGCGATTAAACTCCCGGGTCCTGCCAAGTTCCGCTCTGTCTCTTGTGCTGTTTAATATCTGTATGAAGATACTGCGGGAGGCCCTTAGATTTTGAGTGAGTGGCATCGGCATCTTCCAATGCCACTCTGGTTCTGAAGGTAGGAAGTATTGTAGTTCCTCCCACTCCCATTCTATGGAGCCCGCCCAAGAGGCGATGATGATCAATGATATCAAATGGCTCCTGAGATAGATAGATAGATAGATAGATAGATAGATAGATAGATAGATAGATAGATAGATAGATAGATAGATAGATAGATAGATAGATAGATAGATAGATAGATAGATAGGAAGGAAGGAAGGAAGGAAGGAAGGAAGGAAGGAAGGAAGGAAGGAAGTGATAGATAGGAAGGAAGGAAGTGATAGATAGATAGATAGATAGATAGATAGATAGATAGATAGATAGATAGATAGATAGATAGATAGATAGATAGATAGATAGATAGATAGATAGATAGATCTTTATTGTCATTGTCCTGTGCAGAACAACGAGATTGAAATAATCTACATCAGCTTTTACAGGACCTAAGAGTACAACCATACATAAACATCTGTCCCCCACCCCACATACACACATTTAACCCACTAACAACACACTTGGAAAACTCTAAAAAAAACTCTAAAAACGGGCCCATTTCCTCTTGTATTTGGCTCAGAGCAGGTCGAGTTGATTTTTCGAAGGGCTGTAGTCTTAGTTGTTCTCAGAGTGGAGGGCAACTAAGGCCGTTTTCCTATCGAATCCTAGCCTGAAACCAAACCGAAAGGGAATCCCCGTAATCGTTTTCCTCGAAGAACATTGGAAGTGGCCGAATGTTCCAGCGCTTGGCCCGGTAAGGGGATATTTGCAGTGGGACAGTAGTTACCACCTACTTTTGGGTCCACAAACGTCCCGTTCTGGAGAGGGTGCCCCGCCACCTCTTTCAAGACAGACGGTGCCATCTTCTGCTGTAAAGAGAGATTTAACCACCTCCTGAACTCTCCAGGTTCATCCACTCCTGCTAGTTCATCTTGGGCATATATGCTTGATGGATGGGTTCAAGCACCTTGTCCACATCATCAGTCCACAACTACTGAAGCTGATCTCCCCCCCAAAAAAACCACATGACTCTATGCTGCACTGAACATCTCCCAAGAGATAGTGAAATATATGACATCAATTCCCAGCCCAAAATGAGTCACTTTGCCTTCAAACATCCTAGGGAACAGTTTACAGCAGGCAACGGAGGGTCCTACTTTTTGAGTCTGGTCTCAGCAAGCTCTGAACTGTTGGAGTATCAGATTTGGTGCTTACAGGGTTAAAGTCAAATCTGTTGTCATGCGCAGTGAAATGTTGGAGAGGAGATAAAAACTCCAGGTTCTTTCAGTTAGTTAGAGGGAGTTTCAAGGAGAGTGTTAGTTAGTGATTTCAGCTGTGTTTTTCTTTGCTAGCGCGTGTGTTGCAAGACGCTGAAATGCCGGCTTGTAGTCCGGGTGTAAATATATGAGTTAAGTGTAAATAAACTAGGCAGTAACTTATCTCAGACTGTCAGGCTGATTTATTCTTGTACACTGGCAGAAGACAGAAGCCGCTGTGCTAAATCTCAAGAAGAGAGAGCTACTCTGCTGACCCCTGTGTCTGAAGATTGCAAGATAAGCAGAGACACGCAAGGGAAGTGTGCTGGACCAGCTAAGATTCTCTCCCAGCTGTATGCTGGGGAGAATTTTTTTGCTCAACGGCCGCTCAAAGCTAACATGAACCACACGGAACAATTCGGCTGGGTGACAGATGGAGGATGAAACAAATTTAGCAAAGCAAGATTCCTTCGGTTTTTAGATGCTGAGCCCCACGAGACCAGCAATCAGGGTTGTCTTAGTCAAAAATCTCAAACATCTGGAGGCCAAACAGCTGAGAATCAACGGCTGTAGAATAAAGGAAACTTTCTGCTTTGTGGCCTTTACCCACTCACTACTTCTGCTCTGTGTGTGTGTGTGCGTGTGTGTGTGTGCGTGTGTGCGTGATTTGCCCAGCCTGTTAAGAATGCTAGCCGTTGAGTGTCAGCCATCGGGCAGACCTTGCCCCGTGAGCTTAGACCACAGCCTAGTTGTGTGTTGCAGTTGCTGCTTAGACAGGCCAGCAAGTACCTGACTCCTAAGTTCATCTCAGCCAGCCTGGAGTGTTCAGAGAAGCAGAGTTTGCTTGGAGAAGACCACCGAGCTCAGAGTAGCCGCCAGGTAAAAAAAAAAAGGGAGGTTAGAAACACTAGCCCAGTGTTTCTCGACCTGTGGGTCCCCAGATGTTCCTGGACTGCAACTCCCAGAAGTCTTCATCTCTAGCTGAGCTGAGAAGCCTTCATCACTAGCTGAGCTGGTTTCTGGGAGTTCTCATCCTCATCACACAAGCTGTGCTTAGTTTAGCCCCCCCCCCACTTATACCCAAGTGCTAAATCAAACAGGGGACACACTTCCATCTTCTTGACATCTGATCCTTTTTAATCGAGGGGTGGAGAGAGAATACCTTCAGCTCCCATTATCGCTCCCCGCTGGTTATGAAGGTGTGGGGGTGGATAGGGACTGTAGTTCAAGAAGATCTATAGCAGTAGTGGCCAAACATCGACCCTCCTAGATCAGTGGTTCTCAAACGGTGGGTCCCCAGATGTTCCTGGACTACAACTCCCAGAAATCCTGGCCAGCTCAGCGAGCGATGAAGACTTCTGGGAGTTGCAGTCCAGGAACATCTGGGGACCCACAGGTTGAGAACCACTGCACTAGCAGGAAGACAAACGTTTTTGTTGTTGTTTTTGTTTGTTTTTTGAGAAAAAGAAAATCTTATTTCCATTTGTTCAGCCCTCCTAGGGTTCTGCCACCTTCTCACAGTTTTATTTTCTCTATCAGAGCAGAGGGAAGGATTGGTTTTGTGTTTCTAAAGCCAAGGACTCAGGCTTTCTTGTCCTGTTTTTTCCTGTATGGACCACTTGATTGACCTCTCCCCCCTCCCCCCCCCGATCACCACAACTGCTTTCCCTTGGTTTTGCATGATCTTCAAAATGAGAGTCTAGGACTCCATAGCTCAGTAAAACATGATGTTTTGAGCGTTGCTGCCATTTTTGTTTTTCACGGTTCCAGAGGTGGGGGGGGCGGGGAACCCATGCCCGGGTCCTCCCGAGAGATGGACGGTGGAATGTGGCCTTCTGGATGATGATGGAATACAACCCCCATCATCCCTTTTCATTGTCTGTGCCAGCAAGGCTGATGGGTGTCTGCCAACACTCTCTTGAAAGAGTTGAAGTCGCACTGTCTTCATCCTGTTCTCAACTATTAAACCCATGACGAGTGGAAGAGCGCTAATTTGCCATTCTCTCCTGCCGCTCGTTAGAAAGGAGCGGCAAGTGTTACCCTGTTTCCCCGAAAATAAGACATCCCCTGAAAATAAGACCTACTTACAATTTTGTCCCACACTGAAATATAAGGCATCCCCCCAAAATAAGGCCTCCCCATAATAAAGCAAAGTGTTCTGCTTATACACCGCCCCATACTACTACAAGTAGTCTCTGGGCAGTTTACAATTTTAATTACAGAATGCAGGCTACACATTGCCCCCCCCCCAGCAAGCTGGGTACTCGTTTTACCAACCTCGGAAGGATGGAAGGCTGAGTGAACCTTGAGCCTGCTATCGGGGATTGAATCCCAGGTCGTGAGCACAGTTTTACCTGCAGGACAGGCATTTAACCACTGCGCCACGAGATAACAATAAACGTGTACCGTATTTTTCTTCATGAAAAAATAAGACATCCCCTGAAAATAAGACCTAGCGCATCTTTGGGAGCAAAAATGAATGTAAGACACTGTCTTATTTTGGGGGAAACGCGGTAGATCCGAATGTCAAGACTCTGTAGCCCGTTTTTGATGGTCAGGCGCCAAGGTCTCCATCCGAAGAGAGGCTTTTGTTTCATTCCCACCTGCCCGTCCTGCTGCCAAGGGATACATCTTGTCTCCATTTTACAAAAGGCCCCTTTATTGTTCATAACAATTGGGACTGTTTCATGCCGTTGCCATTGGGTGGCATTCATTGTCCTTTTTTCTGGCCGGCAGGCAGTGGCCTCTGCGGCACAAGCTGGCCTCCTTCAGCAGCAAGAGGAGCTGGAGAGGAAGGCGGCAGAGCTGGACAGGAAAGAGCGAGAGCTGCAAAACAGCACCGCCGGCTTCAACCGTGAGTGGTTCTCGGCAAAGGTTCCCTTGTTTGCTTCTTTTCCGATGCTTGCGGTGGTTTTAATCATTAAAGAACATCCGTGTCCCAAGGCAGATTGTGTTAGACCAGTGGTTCTCAACCTAGGGTTCGGGACCCCTTTGCGGGGTCGAACGACCATTTCACAAGGGGCGCCATAAGCCAGTGAAGAAAAAGGCACCAACAGCTTGGGTCTGGAGGAGGAAGTGGGGAAAGAGTGAGCTACAGCTTGATAGGCTGGAGGGGGTGTCAGTCAAGCCAGGGTGTCGCTCACAAAGTGTGGCATTATCTTTTTCTCCCAAGCAGAATTGAGTTGTTTGCCATCATTGCCCTGCCATTGTCCTTCTTACAGGACAACACCCCCCCAACCCCAGCTAGTGGCCTATGACACCAAAAGAAGGAACTGGGGGATAAAAATATATTTTTTCCTCTTTCTCGCAGCACGGCAGAACAATTGGCCTCCGCTTCCAAAGAACTGTCCAGTCAAGCCATGTTTCTACCAAGACTTCTCTGCCGACATCCCGGCTGACTATCAGCGAACTTGCAAGAGGCTGTATTACCTCTGGATGTGTAAGTGAATGCCACCATTCCCACTGGGTTTCTGGTTTTCAGAAGGGCTGCAGAGTTGGAATCAGAAGCGACTCCAGAGGGGTTCTCTTCCTCGAGATTTTCTAGGGGATCTTGTGGAACCTAAAATTACCTGTAAGTTTCAAGGCCATGCCTGCAGGTGTCAGATGGGAAAAAGTCTGCGTACTTTGGCCAATCTCTTTAAACAAAGTAGGAAATGGGAAACTTATCCTTTTACTATGTGTTGGTTGCTAGAGCTGTGTGCATTACATAACATGGACCTAGAGGATGATGCATGCTTTGCTGTTCTAAACATCCGTGACGATTCTTCAAATGGACGGGATGCTAATCCACAAGCTCTTAAATTCTGCTTGATGAAATACATGAGAAATACCTGCTCAGAATCCAAGCAGAAGTAATTGCAGAGCCTGTCACTAAACATATTATTTTCATAGAATTAGAAAGAATACCATGGGGAACCTTATTGAAGGCCTTACTAAAGTCCAGATAAGCAATATCCACAGCATTCCCCTCACCCACCAGGCCTGTAATTCTATTAAAGAAAGAGATCAAATTAGTCTGGCATGACTTGTCTCCCTTTTTCACCCTTTCCAAACATCCCATGTTTCTCTGTTTCTTCTTTCCTACTATCAATAATTTTTCTCCTGGGACATTAAGGCCCAGTGGATATGACCATAATTTAACCCAGAAAGCCCAGATATTGAGCTTTTACACTTGTACACCTGAACCACTTCCTCTCTTGAGTTATTGGTATTCTCCAGTTATCCCCATATACTTCCAGTTAACTAGTTTTCTGTTACATCAAAATTGGGAAACCATTAATGCCAGGTCTGGAACAATCTAGGATCGTAAATCGCTGTTTGAATTTGGCTTTAACATTATGACCTTCCCTCCCTGAAGCTTGGAAACCATCGATGATTGGTTCAGACATAATTAGAACTGGTTCAAACATTCCTTGTTGAGTGAACATTTCCGGTCTTTGGTGTGAAAATGAAGCTTGTGAACAAAAATGCTTCTGCCTGTTTTATCCCCGCAGAATTTAATGTACCTCATGGTAATGAGTCCACAGCCCCCTTTTTCCTTGTCAAAGAAATCTTTTTGATAGAAGCTTGTGGACTTTTTGTCACTTTTATGTTATGCACTTCTTGACTTTACTTTTTTCTTCCTCCCTTATTTTTAATCCTGGGCAGTTCACTCCATCACCCTGCTATTAAACCTGCTGGCATGCCTGGCATGGTTCACAGTTAAGACTGATAAAGGAGTAGACTTCGGCCTGTCCATCCTGTGGTTTGTCTTATTCACTCCCTGTGCGTTCCTGTGTTGGTATCGGCCAATTTACAAGGCTTTCAGGCAAGTGTGATATCCCGCTGGAGGGGTAATGTGTGGGTAGATTCAGTTTGAAGTTGATCAAGAACTAGCCTTGTTAGTTCCCTTTGTACAGTACAGTAATACCTCAGAAAACGAACGCCCCTGATAACAAATTTTTCGGATAACGAATCACAATTTCCAGTTTTAGAGCTGGCTCAGATAACAAATTTTCCCTATGGGCTGCCTCAGATAACGAATCTCAATTTCTAGGCATAGGTCTGCCTCGAATAATGAATTTTCTCTATGGGCTGCCTCGGATAACGAATTTCCAGCATGCATCAGTAAAAAAGAGTTATCCAGGGCTGCATCATATCTGTACCTTTAAAATGCCCTTTATAAAGAGTTTTGAGCAAAAAAACTAGGTGTCTGTATCATTTTCCTAGGCTCCGGAATGAATTAATTGGTTTTTCATTCATTCCTATGGGAAACCGCATTTCGGATAACGAATTGCCTCGGAGAACGAATTAAATTCATTATCCAAGGTACCACTGTACTTATTATCAGTGTATCAATCTGTATTTGTCAGGCCTCAAAGCCATCTTCTGGGAAAGTTCTTGGGATTATAAGAGAGAATGTAAAGCCTCCCAGTACAAACTGGTAAGAGAGCTTCCATGAAGAGTTTCTTGCTTTCTGAAGGCTGCCTGGTTATATTCCAAGCTGTGTCTGGGTTTGGATTAGAGTCTCCTTTACCACATTCAGTGGGCTGTTGGATTGCTTTTGCCACTGAGAGTAAAGCCGCAGAGAATAAAACAATCCAGGGAAAATCTGGGCATATGATTATTCCCTACATTATTGCCATAGACTGGCTAAAAGTTTATTTGAGTACTCGGAAATTGAAGTACTATTAGTAGCATCCATCTGCATGGTTCTGCTAATTGACCCATTCACTTGTTAAGCTCTAGTATCATGAAAATATATGTGGCTGCACTGTTTGTGAAGGATGGGTGGGTGAGTGGGTGGGTGGATGGGGTGGATGGGTTGGATGGATGGGTGGGTGGGTTGGGTGGATGGATGGATGGATGGAAGGAAGGTTTTTTTAAAATTTTGTTTGGTTTCTGTTGAGGGGGGTGCTACTTCTCCATCCCAGGAACTGGAAACTGGCTCCAGAACATGCTCGCTCCATCTGAAAGTCATAGCAGTACCAACGTTATACCGTTTATTGTTGAAAGGAAGAATATTGGCAAGCGACCGAATCAGCTGTAACTCTTCCATGCCTCATACCTAATGTACAGTTTAGCACGAGGGACGTTTCCATTCCCTAGCTGAGAAACAGTCACATCACGTTCTGTGGTTCTCTTGGAAGACATGTTCTGTTTCTTTCTTGGCAGGTCCGACAGTTCGTTCAGCTTCTTTGTGTTCTTCTTCGTATTCTTTTGCCAAATAGCCATCTACATCATCCAGGCCATTGGAATGGTTAACTGGGGGGACAGGTAAGCCCCTCTGATTTTTGTTAGTTTGTTGGCCAGAGATGTACAGCTGGGTCTTTTGGCTACAGGTGTGTGGTTGCCTCCAAAGCTGCTGCAGAGGTGCTCTTCTAAAACTTCTCTCTTTTTCTCTCTTGCTCCGTGGCTTCCTCCGATCCCAGCTGAAGCGCCTCTCACTCCATGCTTCCTGCTCTTAACTCCTTCGCCTGAAAGGCACGTATCTTCTCAGACCTTTTCCTCTATCGCAGGGCTGTCCAACTTTGAACAGGCCCAGGTCTACTTTTTCCGGCCCAAACTGCCTGAGGGCTACTACACTAAAACCTCTACTTACGGATTTTATCCATTCCTTCCGAGCACATGGTCATAAGTAAAAATTTGTAAGTAGAGCTGCGGTTTCCCATAAGGATGCATTGAAAATCAATTAATCTGTTATGGAGGGAATTCTCCGGGGGGGGAGATGTCACTGGACAAAGGGGTTGGGCACACCTGCAACCCCACCTCTCACCCCTCTCCTCCCTCCACTCTGCACCAGTGACTCAGCTGTTCCCAAAACAGTGGCACACCAATCATCTGGCGGGCGGGGGAACAGGGGACTGCACCATGGCCCTTGAGCTGCCCCGCTTGGCTGAAACAGTGGGCTGGCAGACCCAGAACTTTGCTGGGGCAGTGGTGGTCCTTCGGATGGGGGAGGGAGGGGTGGAGAACTTATCCCCTCACTTTTTAAATTGATGGCCGGCGGGCTAATTTTGAACTCTTTGCGGGCTACTCGTAGCCCGCGGTCTACCTGTTGGGCAGCCCTGCTCTATCTCATCCTTGCTTTGCCATGCTTACCTCTTGCATGCCATCTCATCCTTCTCTGTAGCAGTTCCTTTTCTTACTTGGTTTTCCGGGCCGGTGGAGATGTCTCTCCACGGTCTGCCGTGTTATCTGTTTGGAGCATTGTGAAATTGGCACGACTCCGCCTTCCTCTTGGTGAGATGCCCCTCCAGAAGAGAGAAGCCAGCTCCAAAGAGGTCAGGCATGTCCAAACTTCGGCCCTCCAGTTGTTGAGTTGAGCCACTGGCTAGTTGGTCAGAAAGATGGGCAGATCCGAGCGATGGAGTTAGCGCCCTTTGCTTGTCCCAGCTCCTGCCCAACCGAGCATTTCAAAAGCACATAAAACTGCAAGGAGCTAAAGAGGTACCATTGTGGTGGGAAGCTAATGCCGTTCCATGCACTTGTGCGTTAGTTATGCCAGCCACGTGACCACGGAAATATGTCTGTGGCCAAGCAGCAGCTCTTTGGCTTACAAATGGAGTTGAGCACCATCCCCTAGCGCTGGAAACAAGTGGATTTAAACGGTGAGGGGGAATCTTCACCTTTACCTTCGGAAACAAATAGGATTTCTGCCCGGTACAATAAAGCACACTATCAAAATGTTCTATTTATTTATTATTTATTTGTTAAACTTCTATACCGCACCATCTTCCATAAGGAACTCTGGGCGGTTTACAGATTAAAAGCAACAGGTAAACCAGCAAAAAGGAGAAACATCAATAAAAGAACCACAGTATGAGCAAAAAGAGGGGAAAACCCTCACCAAGATGCAGCGGACACACACACAAAAGAAAAAAAAATTAAGTGGAAATAAGTGTATTTAAAAAAATACACTGAAAGCCCCAAATCTTTCCAGATAAGACCATCTTAATTCTCTGGCGAATATTCAGAAAAGGTTGGAGTCCACTTAATGCACCTTAGATGACGGGTGACGTTACTGCTACAGAAAACTCCTTGCCTTATGCTAGCGACCAGTGTGACATCTAGGACACTCAAAGGGGCCTCTAATGATGACCTCAAATTATAAGAACATAAAGACAGCCTTGCTGGAAGCAGGCCACCGCCCATCCAGGCCAGCATTCTGACTCACACAGGGGCTTACCGTTTGCATCAGATGATTCCCAAGCAGATGTCTTCGCCTGCTTAAGATTCCCTGCAAATGGCGTTGAGAGATATCCTGCCTCTCTCTCCGACCCAGAAGTTGTACATTGTATACCCGGCAGGTTCATGTGGGGGAAACAGTCCTTGCCTTGAATTCTATGGCGGACCACCTCCAACCCCATAGCTTGAGTTCAGCCTAGAAATGTCGCAGGCCAAGCCTCTTTCATGCAGTGTTTGCAGGGAGCATCTTGTTTTTTGTTCCTATCAGCTCGGAGTACTCTGCAGATGTGGGCACGAGTCCTCACCCACAGTGTCTTCCATAGTAAATGCCTTCATCCTTAAGATGTCACTGCTGTTCCCCCCCCCTCCTTGGCTTTATTTGCAAGAAACTGGCAATTCACCTCTTCAGTTTCTCATTTACACTGCAGCAAATGGGAAGGTTCAGAAATAAAAACCAGGCCGTCTCCCTAATGGTCTGTCTGGAAGAGGTTCCCCCCTGAGTCCTTGGCCACCTTCCTGCCTATGGGTTTCCCTGGACTCTAAATGCAGTTCCCAGTGCTACTGGGTCACTGATGCATCATTTTAAAAAGCAATTATTTGGAAGTGGGATGAGACACGTAAATGAGCGCTCAAGGGTCCAGGGCTCGGTGTGTCACACTCTCACACCTCTGGGAATTGCCTGGCCTTGTGTGGAGAGGACTCCATAAAAACTTTCCCCGTCTGCAGCAATTAGGGGTGCAGTTCTTCTCACTTTGAGCGGCCGATGCCATCCCCTCCGTGCGTTGCCTTTCATAACTTTGACCCATTTAGCAAACCAGGATGGCCCACAATTAATTCCAGAAAAGCCGTGCCAGTGTATTTCGTTCCCCTGTATCCAAGTTATCTTTAGGATCAGATGTGGCAGTTTTGTTTCAGGCTAGGAAGTGCAATCAACTTGGTGTCTATTTTTGCACATAACCTGGAGAAAAACCTCTGGGGAGTGCAAACATCAGCCATCAGTCACTGTCATGTTCAGTCATCCTCAGCGCTCACTCCTCCCCCCTCCCCCTCCATCTCTTTTTTTCGCCTTTCTGAGAATCGATTTGGTTCCGGCCAAATCCGGTGGAGAGCTTTCACAAACATCTGAATTCGGTGTTTTTTTAAAGCAAACACTTGTCTTGCATTGCACTTTAGTTGACCGCCAGAATGATGAAACGCTGGATTCTCCCCTTGCATGCTCCCCACCACCACCATGACCAAACTTGCCTTTGTTTCCGCAGTAGGCAATCCTGTATACACTTGAGTCAGACATTAGAATAAGGACCTTTCAAGGCATTAGGATTCTTCTGGAGTTCTGAGTCAGCATCTCTAGGATTGGACCATTGATTCATATCTGTGGGGAGTGTTTTCATTTCAGATCCAAGTCCAGTGCTATCTGTGCCTTCCTTGTTTCTGATTAATAACATAAGGAGAGCCATGCTGGATCAGGCCAAAGGCCCATCTAGTCCAGCTTCCTGTATCTCACAGTGGCCCCACCAGATGCCCCTGGGAGCGCACTAGACTAGATCTCTGTCTCCTGCAACCACTCCCCTGCATCTGGCCCTTGAAGTACCCTGGTTTTAAACCTGGAGATGACTCATCTCCATCATGATTTGTAACCTGTGATGGACATCTCCTCCAGGAATCTGCCCAATCCCCTTTTGAAGGCATCCAGGCCAGATGCTGTCCTGGTCAGGTGTTCTCCAGTATGATCTCCACATGGGCAGGCCGCCATCTTGGATAAGCTAGACCTTTGGGTCATAGAATCCTAGCATTGGAAGAGACCTCAAGGGCCATCCCGTCCAACCCCCTGCCGTGCAGGAACCCCCGTGGGTCAGGCCCAGAGCTTGAAAAACATGCTTTTATCTTAGCACGTTTGCCCTGCTAGCCTCGGGGTGGGCGGGCGAGAGTTACAATCTTGCCAAAAAAAAAAAAAAAAAAAAAAAGGGGAAAGGATTATTCCACAGCTCATGCCTTACCTAATAGCCAAACCTGCTGCAATCTTGTATCTGGTGTTTTGTTTTTTTATTCCCCACACCCCTTTCCCCACACAGCTTCTTGCCCGCTTCCCTGCTCATGCCGTTGTTGTTATTTTTTTCCCCCTTCCCCCAGTGGCTGGATTGCGGCACTCTCAATGATTCAAGATAGCCTGCCCGTGGCAATCATCATGATGGTGGTGGCCACCTTCTTTACCTATCTGTGCGGCTCTCTCCCTCATCCTCTTGAAGCAGGTGAGTGGCAGGCACCCTGACGATGCTCCGTGAGGACGCCTGGTGCTTCCGTACCAGTTCACTGCAGGGGATGCTTAGCTCTGGGCCCGTGAGCCTTTCTTCCTTAAAATCAGGCATGTCCAAACTTCGGCCCTCCAGATTGTTTTGGACCACAACCCCCACACTCCTTTGCCATTGGCAGCCTAAGCTTAGAATTCTGGGAGTTGTGGTCCAAAACGTCAGGAGAGCCGAAGTTTGGACATGCCTGCGTACACTGCATGATCGCTCTTTTCGCGAGGCTTCCATGATGGATGATTCGTAGAAATCACAACCTGCCGTTTGAGAACAATGGAAGAGTCTTCCTGTTTAGCCTTCTCCCTGAGATGCTAACTTTCTAAGTACAGGGAGCTCCTGATAGGTGGAAGAGCTGAGACATTTAGTTTCAGCTCTCTCTTTTGAATGGCAGTTTTTCACATTGTGTTGTGTTAGCAAACCTAATGAACAAACCGTATCCAGAATACCATACATTTAGATCAATGGTTCTCAACCTGTCTGTCCCCAGATGTTCCTGGACTGCAACTCCCAGAAACCCCTTCCAGCACAGGGAGTGGTGGAGGCTTCTGGGAGTTGCAGTCCAGGAACATGTGGGGACCCACAGGTTGAGAACCACTGATTTAGATAAACATGATAAAAAATCAAAAGCAAAAAGTAAAGCTTAAAAATAAGATACATACTTATGTAACTCTTTACTCCCTTCACCTTTGGGGACTATTCCTTGATTCACATATTTATATTATTATTTACTTGTTTATTATTATGTGGGGCTTCATTGCCCCCGTTCTCTCCAGATATACACAGAGTCTTCTCCAGCAATGCCAGTCTTTGCCTTTGGCTTCCATGCCACCAGCGGGGCAAGGAACACATGGAGTAATGTACTCTTGAAGGCTTCCACAGCCGGGATCTGAGAGCTGTTGTTGATTGCCGTGAAACTTCTTAATCCCTCCACATACAACAACTAACACCTATTCTCCTGAATAGGGCAAGTTTCCCCTTTCCCACAACTTCAAAAAAACCCACAGTCTCGCTTACTCTATACCCCAGAGCAGAGAGAACTCCTAGCTTCCTGAGCCTCTTTGCCCTCCGAAGATGCCGGCCGTAGAGACTGGCGAAACATCAGGAAGAAAAACTTCCAGAACATGACCAAACAGCCCGAAAAACACAGAACCCTTAACACACGGGGTAATTTCTCTCTCCCGACCCTTGACTGACGTCCAGTGTGCTCTCTTCTTTCCAGGTCCATTCTCTGTACCGCCGGACAGGAGCCAGCTTCCAGAGAGCTCAAGAGGAGTTCTCCCAAGGCATTCTCACCAACCGGAATTTCCAAAACGCGGCCACCGGGGTGGCCTCCACCGCCGCCCAGAGTGCTTTCAGGGGGAACTGAAGCTTCCTCTTACTCCTGTCGAGGCTTCCTCCAATCACTCCCTGATCTTTCCTGTTGCAAGCGCTCGTTCCCACGGGGAGCAGTCTTCTCTCCAGCACCATGGAAGGAGAGGTTTCTCTCCACCTCTCTCCTTGCCAGCACCTGTCTTTTGTGAAGGGGAATGAGCCAGGATCCGGGCAGTGTTTTCTCTTGGGCATTTTCCCCCCACTTCCTGCTTTTCTAAATCAAATATATTTCTCCTTAGACCTGGATGCATTGTTTTCTTTCATTTCCCCTCTTTTTCTTCCACCGGAGCAGTTGGTGGGGGAGAGAGATCTGGTTTTTGCCCTCTGTAGCTTCTTTCCCACTGGAAGCTGCTGTGAAGAACGGCTTTTTAAAAAATCCCTCTCTAACCTAGCCTGGCTAAGGGAACTAACAGCAGTCACTGCACTTCTTGGTTTTTAATGGGCGTATCCCTGTTACTTAACGTCTAATCCTTCATTGCCAGCAGCATGCATCTGATGTTTGGCATGCGTGGGTTTTTGTTTGTTTGTTTTTTGTTTTTTTGGTGCAAGGATGCTGTGCGATGCGAGGGTTCCCATTTCAATAGCGCTCTTCTTGGCTAGCCCTTTGATTTAAAAGAATCCGCTGCAGCCAGAGACTGTTAGAGCATCAAGTTCCCATAGCCCCCCCCCCAGGAATCAAGAACCCCCTTACTTGCACTGCACGCATCCTTCAACGAAGCCTTAAATTTAGGGGTGTGGTGCAGAAATATTGCTCTAAGACACTAAAACACTCTGTTCCCCTCCCTTATTTCTCTAACATGAACAGCTTGAAAAATATGAAATAGGTACAGGGCTCCATCAGATGTGTGGCCAGCAGGGTGGCTCTCAATTGATATGAAATGCACGGGGATATTCAGAGGAGTAAGACATTGGCAGCCTTGCTTACATGATTTACCAGCTCTGTTGCAACCTGGATGTTACCAGCATTAGATAACCAATCAGTTCCTTCTTAGGATTCTTACGTTCGGGGTCCAGTTTGGAAAAGCAGGTTGAACCCTGGAAGTGACTTGCAGAGGAAGAGGGAAATGGTCTGATCCATTAGTTTTAGACTTCCCAGTGATCGAATGGAGATTTTTTTTTTGTCGTGACCCTTCTTCCTGACTTCTGTTGTCCTCTGGTCATTGCTCGACTGATTCTGCTCATGACAGTCGAGGAAGCAAGGATTCTGGTGGGTAGGCAAGACTTGTAGCAGTCAGAGAATATTTCAGCAGAAACACCTGCTTTCTCAAAGGTGGGCTAGAGTCCGTTTTCTTTTCATCCAGCTCCTGTTTGCCAGAAATAGGTAATTTCTTGATGCATGAAGCTGCAAGGTGAATCCCTGGACGGTTCTTTCTTTATCCTCAAATGAACTGCTCATCCCACAACGCTGCTTTGAATTTAGTTCCAGGCAGAACCTGTTGATCCTGAGAAGCGGAAAGGCGGTGGGCCTATGTGTGCCTGTGTTTCTGTGAACGAACGCAACTGTGTATGTTTCCTCCGAGTCAAAGGGGGTCGGGGGGGAAGCAAAGCTAGTAATATTCCCAGGCTGAAAGTGGGTATTGGAGTCGAGGGAGTAGTAGAGTCTTGGCGAGGCATTGACAAACACACCAGCCTGATGGCGGGGGACCTGGAACCTAATTGTTGGCTGCAGAAACATGATGGTTCTCGACCTATGGGTCCCCAAGATGTTCCTGGACTGCAACTCCCAGAAGCCTCCACCACTCGCTGTGCTGGAAGGGATTTCTCAGAGTTGCAGTCTAGCAACATCTGGGGACCCACAGGTTGAGAACCACTGCATCAGATGCATTGAGTGATAAGATCTTGAAGAGGTACTGATGACCAGAAATATTGCTCTAAGACACTAAAACACCCTGTTCCTCTCCCTTATTTCTCTAACACAATCGGCTTAAGAAATATGCAATATGTACAGAGCTCCATCAGATGTGTGGCCAGCAGGGTGGCTCTCAATTGATATGAAATGCAAGGGAATATTCAGAGGAGTAAGACATTGGCAGACTTGCTTACAGTTTTTTTCCCTTTTCTATTCCATGTTTATATAATCTTACTGTCTTATTTTCTTAAAGCAGTGTCTTTAATTGCATCCGAACTGCCCTTCTGAGGTTGACTGTGATCAAGGATATCCCAGGGAAGTCTTTCTTGGCCAAATCTCTTTATTACTGTTGTTGTTGTCGATGATGACGGTGGTGTTATTCTTTGGATATACGTTGATGGCAGAAATGAGATTTTATATTTAAAAAAATGTCTTCCTCTCCTGGGTGTATTTTTCCACCTGTGATCTTTTTTTCCCCTTGTAAAAATGTATATGTCGAGACTTTTGTGCTTAAATATGAAATAAAGACGTTGAGATGGTTAGTAAATGTGTGTAGATCTGCTTCTAAAAAAAGTCCACGTGTGTCATTAAACAGGGGAGTTGGTCCTCTGTGCGCAGAACGTCTCACCTTCAAGCTCTGGCATCTTTTGGTTTCGAAAGAGCTCTTCTCATTTGGAGCTCAGATGCAAGCCGGCTGCGTGGGCCCTAAATCTTCCGAGCAAACAAAACACTAATAGGTTGGATTACATAAGAACACAAGAAGAGCCCTGCTGGATCAGGCCAAAGGCCCATCTAGTCCAGCTTCCTGTATCTCACAGAGGCCCCACCAAATGTGTCTGGGAGCGCAGGAGACTAGATCTCTGTCTCCTGCAACCACCCCTCCCCTGCATCTGGTCCTAGAGGTACCCCGGTTTTAACCCTGGAGATGACACATCTCCATCATGGTTTGTAACCTGTGATGGACTTTTCCTCCTATCCAGCCTCCTGTCATGTTCTGTGTAACCGATACCACGCCTAGTTGCTGCCGGGCAATATCATTTGTGATGTGGTGAAGTAGGGGGGAATACCCAAGATCCAATGACACAGAGGCATTTCCATGGCATGGAGGTGGCTCCCTACGCCCTCTGTTGCAGCCTAGTACCCTGCGCCACACATTGCAACAGAGTGGAGGATCAATGTACATACAGTATTCTCAAATCTCTGAACTGAAGAAGTGGACGTGCCCGCGAAAGCTTACATTAAAATATGATAGCCTTTAAGGCGCCACATGTTTTTGTCTATTTTGTTTCAATTTGATTATTGCCTGTATTCTCGAAGGCTTTCACAGCCAGGTTCTTTTGCAAATCCTGTGGGGAAAGTCGGTGGGGTCTAAAAATAAATAAATAAATAAATGCAATGGGCCCTTGTATAACAAATGGTTTGTATAACAACATCTGTAAAACATAAAAACATTCTGAAGATTTGATTAACGGAATCACCTATGGGGCGAATCCGTGCAATATAAAAAAATGATCGCGATTAGGGATGATTCCGTTTTCAATGCATTCCTCTGGGAAATTTGTATCGAGGAAAATGTGCTGAACAGAATTTCATTTGGAACAAAATAATTCCTTTATACAAGGTGCCACGGTAAATAAATTTGAGACGGATTGGCATTCGCCCCTTGCAAAGCCCACCGGTGAGTTCTCACACACTGATGCCACCCTCGCCTTGGAGATGGCAGCCAAGGTCACCTTGAAGAGAGATCCACCTTGTTTCTAAACTTGCCCACTCGCCCAGAGAAAAACTGCGGAGATCGTGCGCTGGGCCCCCCTTTCCCTGCATTTACAACCAGCAGAGTATAATATAAGATCTGTACAACATAAAAAATTCCAGGGATAGGGGAAATTTGCTTCACAGAATCACTTAGGGGGCGAATCTGATTAGGGATTACTCCGTTTTCAATGCATTCCCATGGGAAATTTGTATAAAGGAAATTTTGCTTAACAATTTCATTAATTTCATTTAGAACAAATTAATTCCTTTATACAAGGTGCCACTGGAAATAAATTTGAGACGGATTGGCATTCCTCCCTTGCAAAGCCCACCTGCCTTCACCCTTGCTCGCACGTGGCCACTGATGCCACCCTTGGAGATGGCAGCTAAAGTCACCTTGAAGTGAGATCCACCTTGTTTCTAAACTTGCCCACTCGCCCAGAGAAAAACTGCGGAGACCGTGCGCTTCCCCCCCAGCCTTTCCCTGCGTTTACAACCAGCGGCCGCTAGAGGGCGTTTCGGAGACCTTGAGCTCAGGTCCTCTCCCCCCCTTGCCTGCCAGGCCTTTAAAAGGAGGCAAACCCGGAAGCGCCTTCCTTTCCCCACCTGCCCGCCTCCCTCCGGGTCCTAAAGAGGGGCGGTTTCGGTTTGGCCAAGCTTTTCTTGCCCTGCTTATGGGGGGAAAGGCAAGGGGGGTTGGGCATGGCCGGGGCCAGCTGGGCACCTCCTCAGCTGGAAGGCTTCATCCTGACCGAGAGGCTGGGCAGTGGCACCTACGCCACGGTCTTCAAAGCCTACAGGAAGGTAAGCAAAGAAAAAGGGAGATTTTATCCAGGCCAATGGGGGTGTGAAATCGGGCGTGGGCCACATGTACCCATGCGCCCCTGCCTAGGACTACATGTCCCATGCGCCCCTGCCTAGGGCCGCAAAGGGGGGTGGTGCGAGGGGACGGAAGGGGTGCATCCTGGCCCTCGCGATCTCGCGGAAGGGCTGCGTTATTTTGGGGGTGGGGGTGGGGGATGGGGACTACCACTCCCATCATGCCCGCTCAGCAGCACCGGCTGGGTTGGAGGAGTGGCCGTGCAATTATCATCAGAGGTGCAGTCGCCGTCATCATCTTCAATCTTCCCAACGGTGGTCTAGAGATAACAGAAAGGAACCCACCCCACCCCCCAAGGGGTAGGGGATGGGATGGGGTGGACATGGGTAAAAGGAGCCGGGGTTGCCCCCTCTCCAGGGGCACTCCTGGGCACTCGGGTGGCCAAAGCGGGGAGGAGTCTTCACTGAAGTCCTTGCCCTCCATTTTCAGGGCTAGGCAGCAGTAATGAAGTGGAGCCTCCCTGGCCACGTGCAGTCTACCAATTCCAATAACAATTTGTTGTCATTGTACATTTATGCATAGTGTGCACATGCAACAAAATTTGCAAAAACACCCCAAGACCAGACCAAAAACACATTCTTGTAGCAATGTCTTTCTCTATCATCTATCTATCTATCTATCCCTTCCTTCCTTCCTTCCTTCCTTCCTTCCTTCCTTCTATCTATCTATCTATCTATCTATCTATCTATCTATCTATCTATCTATCTATCTATCTATCTATCTATCTATCTTCTGTCTATCTATCTATCTATCTATCTGTCTATCTATCTATCTATCTATCTATCTATCTATCTATCTATCTATCTATCTATCTATCCTTTCTCGCCTCGGCAGACAAATGTCCGGGAGGTGGTGGCCATCAAATGTGTGAACAAGAAGAGTCTGAACAAGGCATCGGTGGAAAACCTGCTGACGGAAATTGAGATCCTTAAGACCGTGCGCCATCCACACATTGTGGAGCTGAAGGACTTCCAGGTGGGCATTTCCTTGAATGAAAAATAAATAAATAAAATAAAAAAAAAAAAAAGGAAAGAAGACTAGCAACGTAGAAACGGCAGTAGGCAATTAACAGGGGGCGGGAGAGCAGTTGCATTTCTGGGAAGCCTAATTGCGATCTCTCTGTCTTAGTGGAACAAGGAGTACATCTACCTGATCATGGAATTCTGTGCCGGGGGTGACCTCTCCCACTTCATCCATTCTCGGAGGATCCTCCCAGAGAGGGTGGCTCGTATATTCCTGCAGCAACTGGGTGAGGAATGGGAGAGGAAAGAGAGAGAAAGGCGGTGGGGGTGGGGTGGGGGTCTAACTTTGATTATCACACATGCTTTGCTTGCTGAAAACCCTGGGTTTCATTCTTGGTGTCTCCTCTTATGAGGGACCTCGGCAGTACTTTTGTGATAGAGCGCTGAACATGACAAGAACCAGTATAAATAACAAAATGACTGGTAATGAATTCCTCTCTTTCCCCCAATATGGCTTAGTTACATAGCTGATAGGACTTAATGAGGCATCACTTCTCTCCTTCCGCAACATAAGAATGAAAATTAAGTGTATAGTTGTGGATCCATGCAAGGTCACACTAAACAGTACAGCCGGCTTGTGCTGCTTTTTGCTGCTCTTGTTAGCTGTTGGTGGACTACCGCCCCTATCGCCCTTGACTATTCCTTGTGCTAGCTGGGGCTGATGGGACCTGGATGGTTTCTGGCTCCCTCTCTGCCCTCTTGGTCTATATTTGCCCACAACTTATTAAATCTAGGAGGGATAATTTGTGTCCCTTGTACGTTGTCAGATTACACTATCAAAATGCCCCTAACTGTGCTGCCTAGGACGAGTGGAGGCTGCGGTTCCATAACATCCGGAGGGCCACAAGTGGAGTATCCCAGGCTAGATCATGGTTTAGCGTTACTTGAAAAATCATAGCTTCCCTCTTGGGCTTGTGCAACTCTCATTAGAATCTGGTACACCCTGTCTGGTTTTCAAAAGCGACACCAATTGCTGACCAGCCCTTACAGCAGGCATGTCCAAACTTCAGCCCTCCTGATGTTTTGGACCACAACTCTCAGAATTCCAAGCCTGTATTTCCAATGGCAAAGGACTGTGGGAGTTGTGGTCCAAAACATCTGGAGGGTCGAAGTTTGGACATGCCTGCCTTAGAGAGAGGATATAGGGAACCCCATGGCGCAGTGGTTACACGTTTGCCGACAATTACTGCTGCTGAGCTGCGACTATTAGTCAAGATCCTAAGATGCCCTGCTGTTTTAAAATGCCGTTTTTATTGTTGTTGTTGTTTATTATTGTACTGTTGTTCTATTGGTTTGTTTTATATTGTATTGCTCGCTGACTCGCTCAGCTACTTGGAAGCCGCCCAGAGTTCTGTCTCGGAAGATGGGCGGGGTAAAAATTCAATAAATAAATAAATAAATGCCTGTGCTGCAGGTAAAACTGTGCTCACAACCTGGGGTTCAATCCCAGGTAGCAAGCTCATGGTTCACTCAGCCTTCCATCCTTCCAAGGTCAGTAAAATGAGTACCCAGCTTGCTGGAGGGAGCAATGTGTAGCCTGCATTCTGTAATTAAACTGTAAAACACACAGAGACTACTTGAAGTGGTATGGGGCGGTATTTAAGCAAAACACTTTGCTTTGCTTTATGGAAATCAGCTTTTGGGGTTTTGTTTTTGCATTTTTCCTGGTCAAGAACATAAGAAGAGCCATGCTGGATCAGGCCAAAGGCCCATGTAGTTCAGCTTCCTGTATCTTACAATGGCCCCACCAAATGCACCTGGGAGTGCACGAGACTAGATCTCTGTCTCCTGATACCACTCCCCTGCCTCTGGCCCTTGAAGGACCCCGGTTTTAAGCCTGGAGATTACATAAGAAGCTTGTGGAGCAATCTTTCAACCACGCCTTTGCTTCTCTTTGTCCAACCAGCCTGTGCCTTGAAGTTCCTCCATGGCAAAAATATCTCCCACCTGGACCTAAAACCTCAGAACATCCTTCTAAGCTCCTTGGATAAGCCTCATCTGAAACTGGCAGGTTGGTACGGGATGGATGTCCAAGGTTGGAAGGGTCCTGCTGGTGTTTCAGAATTCTCCCCCTGTCTTCACCTATCCATTTTTTTCTGAGGGTGGGGAAGTCCAGACTTCATTTCAGATAAATTTTTGTGGTGGTAGGGGGGGGGTTACTAACTGGTAAAGTGACTTTCTCCAATATCATATCATTCATCTGACCTACCAGATCCCCTCAGATCCCCCTTCTCTGGGTAGCCACCTCAGGAAGACCCCAGATGTCATTTACCAAGGTAGGGCCTTCTTAGTGGTGGCACCAAGACTCATGGAATCAGTTCCCATAGGAAATATGCCTGACACACACACCCCTCTGTCTTTGTTTGGGAGACTGCCTATAACACTGCTCTTCAGGGAGGGGTTTCCATCCGACCTTGGCTGAATACCTCCTATTCGGTTTGCCTGATTGTGAAAATCTATTGGCGCCATTGACTTTTCTGTTTTTGCTCTTTTGAGTGTTATTTCCATTCTATTTTAGTGTCTATTTGGTTTTAGTTTGGTTTTTGATTGCCAGTAAACAGCTCAGAAGCCTGCTTTGGTACTAACAGGGCTAAAGATGGATGGATAGATGGATGGATGGATGGATGGATGAGGACAGGACCCAAATACCAACACTTTTTACCTCCACACACTTAACTGCTATAATTGAACACAGGAAATGCATTTTGACTTTCTCGACTGGGAAAGGGAGACATTTAAAAACGGGGAGTACCCAATCATTTCTGGCTTGTTTCGCCAGCCACAAAACCTCTCTCTGCTTTGCCTAGAACACCCCATTGGCTGGGTCTTTTGCTTTGCGCACAATGATTTTCCAAGTCTGATTTTAAGATCATTGACCTAGATCAGAGTTGGCGAACCTATGGCATGGGTGCCAAAGGTGGCACTCGGAGCCCTTTCTGTGGGCACCCGACATCGCCCCTTCACAGCCACCTGCATTCAGGTTTAATTGCTGTATTGGCACTTTGAGCAAAATTAGTGGGTTTTGAATTGCAGTTTGGGCACTCGGTCTCTAAAAGGTTCACCATCACTCCTGATTTCGGAAGCTAAGCAGGGTCAGCCCTGGTTAGTACTTGGATGGGAGACCATCAGGGAATACCAGGTGCTGCAGGCGCCTGGAGGAGGAACTGGCAAACCACTCCAGTATTCCTGCTGAGAAAACTCCATGGACATGGGGTCACGAAGAGTCAGTCATGACTGTAACGACACAACACACACACACACACAAGCTAACGGAATCTGATGTGTGAGAGACGAATGAATCTCTGTGGTCCCCACCACCACCGGTAGCTTTCATGTCGGCCAGGCATGTCCAAACTTCGGCCCTCCTGATGTTTTGGACCACAGCTCCCAGGATTCTTAGCAGAGGACTGTGAGAGTTGAGGTCCAAAACATCTGGAGGGCCGAAGTTTGGACATGGCTGACGTAGGCTAATCAACGTCTCTATGTCAGTGCTTGCAAGGAGGTCATAACCTTTCCTGGACCGATTTCCACGGCTAATGTAATGGGCCATCTTAAACTCCCCACAGATTTTGGGTTTGCTCAACACATGGCTCCCAGGGATGAGAAACACGTCCTGAGGGGGTCACCCCTTTACATGGCTCCGGAGATGGTGTGTAACCGGCAGTACGACGCCAGGGTAGACCTGTGGTCTGTGGGGGTGATCCTCTACGGTAAGACCATCCTTCAGTTTTGAGATTATTTTCCTTCCCCAGGTTTCCTCAGGATTTGATGGAGTGTGAGGCGATACAAATGGGGAAGATTGAAATACAGTACACCCCCACCTATTGCAGGGTTTAGGGACCCGACCCGACCCGCAATAATTGAAAATCTGCAAGATGCGGATGCTGGGTCAGGTCGGGACCGGGCGGGCTCTCTGGGGGCTCTTGTACTTACCCCAGGCCTGGCGCTGCCCCAAACGGGCCTGCAAGGGGCTTTCCAGTCCCTCGGAGGCCCCCAAAGTGCTTTCTAGTGATCTAGAAGTCACTTCTGGTTTTTTATTTATTTATTTATTTATTTAACTTATATGCTGCCCACTACCCAAAGGTCTCTGGGTGGCTTACAGTCCAAAGGATAAAACAATTTAAAATAATTAAAAGTAAAATATCAATAAATCATCAATAAAAAACGTACACTAAAATCATTATCCTAAAATTGTCATCAGCGGACCCACAGTCTATATTATATCAATTAAAAACCTTCTGGAACAGGTTTACTGGAAGTCACTTTCGGTTTGCGGGGAAGCACTTTTGGGACCTCTGACAGGCCTGGGAAGGTCTTTCCTCCTTACCCCAGGAGGCGTTTTTTTCATATAGTGCGGACCCGCGATTTACCGGGACTGCAGTATATGAACTGCGAAAGGGCGGGGGACAACTGCAGCTGGTTTTCTAGGAATTGGGTCTTCCTCAATCCCAGAGAAGTGATAAGAGGCATGTTTGTTAATCAAGGTTTGACTGTTTGGCATTACGAGGAAAGGAGGGTTTGCAGAAGCCAGGAAACTTATTTGGAAGACTGAAAAGAAGAAGGAGCTTGTTGGTGTCTTCCATTAAAAGCCCACGGTCTGAAATTCTGGTTTCGGCAACTTCTTATTCACAGCTACTCAATGGGCGCCAGAAAATTTGTTAGGCCGCAACCTCATTTTTTAAAAATTACATCCTCTGTTTGAGTTTTGAAAGTTAGAAAATGGCGTCTGAGTAGAACTCGCGTTTGGACAACCTCTTGGCCTCCAGGTGTTACTGGGCCGCAGGTCCCATACGCCATCGCCGCAGCAAATAGTGAGGGATGATGGGAGTTGCCGTTAGATCTTAGAAAAGTTCCTTTTTTGGACTGTGTCTTCCGTCCGGCCAAGTCGGAACTGACTCCCGAGTTCTGAAGATCCACATAGCGTTGCACCCTTCAGCTAGCTAGGCTGTCGCCTCGGACTCGAAATGTGACTAAAAGTGTCTGGGGCGTGTGTGTTTCCTTCCTTAGAAGGCCTGTTCGGGAGGCCACCTTTTGCCTCCAAGTCATTCGCCGAGCTGGAAGAGAAGATCCGCAGCAACCAGCCGATCGAGGTAATGAGGCAGGTTTATTGTTATTCTTCCATATGAGTCTGTCCGTACTTTAAGATCAGGCTAGGAGGCCCTGCTGAAGGCGCCATCCCTCAAAGAGATAAGGGGGGGGGGTTGGCATGTCGAAGCAGGGCCTTCTCGGCGGTTGCCCCCCAACTCTGGAATGCCCTCCCGACGGAGATCCGCCTGGCGCCAACCCTTTTGGCTTTCCGGCACCAGGCAAAGGCCTTCCTGTTTGGCCAGGATTTTAATTAGATTATTTGGTTGGATGCATGAGCAGCAGGGTTTTATAATTTATAATTTGTACTGTATCTGGTTTTAACTGTATTGTGTTTTACAGTTTTAATAATTTCATTGTTTTAGAGTTTTTAATACTTGCTGTATGCCGCCCAGAGACCTCTTGGTAGTGGGGCGGCTAAAAAAATCTTGTCAATAAATAAATAAATTGTAATCTCTCCATCCCTCTGCTGGCTCATGTTCAATGTGTGGTCCACCCAGACTCCCTGATCCCTTTTGCAGGGACTGTTCTCCGGCCAGGTATCTCCCATCCTAGAAAGCGGTCCCCCACCCTTTCGCAGTTCATATACTGCGGTCCCACTATATCACGGGACCGCAGTACCCCGAAAGGGCTTGAGGGGGGGGTGAAGGTTTTGGGGCTTTTTAAACCTTAGCCCCTTTCCCCAAGTGCCGGGCTCCAGCTGATTGGCACTGGGGTGGGGAAACAAAAGGTTTTTCTCCCCCACCCCAGGGCCAATCAGCTGGAGCCTGGGACTTGCCTCCAAGGAGATACAGTATTGTGCGCTGCTTCTCCCCACCCCCTTGGGGTGCTGGGAAGCAGCGTGGGATGTTTAAAGTTGTGCCCACCCACCCAACCTGCATCCGCATATCACGGATTTTCAATGATCGTGGGTCGTGTGGGTCCCTAATTACTGAGATAGACGGGGGGTTACTGTATCTGTGCCATTCATTCCTGCAGAGAACACGGGGGTTGGACTGGATAGCCTTAGGGCGCTTTTACACAACCTCTAAAATCTGGTGGCAACTTAAATTTGGACCAGAGATCTTGGGGGAATTTGTCGCTCTTCCTGTGTTCCCACCCTTCCGCACCCCATTGTTCCTGTCTGCGTGAGGGGAGGGAGAAAAAAGGGAGAAAAAAATGCAGGCTCACCTCCGTCTGCTGGTCGAAGCAGCCCCGAGCAGCCCTGTAGTGATTCCTGTCTCTTAAAGGGGCAGCGGGGACAAAAAACAAACAGAAGGCAAGGGAGCCCGGCATTCACAGCTTTACAATCCACATCGGAAGATTTTTTACCTCCTGGAGGCCAGGTACTTGAAAAGTGCGCTGGGACGCGCTTAGGTGGGCGTGGTCATACTTAATTTTTTTAAAGTCTGGAGCTGGTGGGAAAACATTTTAAGCTCCGGATCTGGGAGCCCTTTGCCTCAGATTTTAGGGGTCATGTAAAAGCGCCCTTAGAGGTCCCACCCCACTGCACTCTTCTTTGGTTCTATGGTTTGGCTTGAGCCTCCGTTGCCTGCTTTTCTCCCTTGCGTTTGTAGATTCCCAGCCGCCCCCGGCTCTCTCCGGAATGCCGGGACCTCCTGCAGCGCCTCCTCGAGAGGGACCCCCAGGAGCGCCTCTCCTTCCAAGAGTTCTTCGCTCATCCTTTTGTGGACCTGGAGCACATGCCTAACCAGGAGAGCCTGGGCAAAGCAGTGAGTGGAAACGGTACCAGGAAGGCGCCGGAGGGAGGCTAGTGGGGAGTCGGAAGGTGGTGGTGGCGGCGGCGGCAGTGGCCTGGGGGGGGCTGAGAAGGAGGCAGCTGTCTGGATGGGGCTGCAACAAGCGGTAGCAGCCGGGACGAGGTCAGAGGAAGGAGGAGAGTGGACCGCATGGAGGTGGGTTCGGATGCAGACGGCCAGAGGGAGGCAGCCGGCTTGTGTTCTGTGACCAGTGGGCCCTGTTCCTTAGGGTGTTGTAGGAAGATTTATTTATTTATTTATTTATTTATTTATTTATTTATTTATTTATTTATTTGACTTTTATACCGCCCATCTAGACCTAGGGCTACTCTGGGCGGTTTACAACATACAATAACATAACAATTAAACCAAGGGATACATTTTAAAAACCAATATACAAGGCACATAAGAAAATAAAGTCTACATAGATCAACAACAAAAGCTAAAATGAAGCTAAAATAAGGATAAAACTAGCCAGAGATTGATAAAATGGGGGGGGGGGGAGAAAAAAGTGGTAAAAAAATAGCACCTTAGGGCCTTTTTACACGACCGCTAAGATCCGCTGGCCACTTAAATTCGGACCAGAGATCTTAGGGGTTCCTCGTTCTTCCTCTGTCCCCACCCCCCTCCGCACTTCCTGGTTGCTGGCTGCCTAAGGGACGGAGAAAAAAGAAAGAAAAGAATGCCGGCTTACCTCCGTTCTGTTCCCGGCAGCATTCAGATCTCTTAAAGGGGCGGGAGCCAAAAAAGAACAAACAGAAGCCAGGAGAGCCCCGCAGTCACTATCCTTATACCGGATCAAATATTTGTCACCTCCAAAAAGCAGGTACCTGAAAGCTGCGCTGGGACGCACTAAATTGGGCGGGGTTGCACTTAATTTCCTGTTAGCTCCGGAGCTGGTGGGTAAACGTTTTTAATCTCCGGAGCTGGGAGCCAGTTGCCCTGGAGTTTAGGGGTCGTGTATAAACGCCTTTACTAAATGTTTGAAGAATCAGGGAAGGCCATTCTGTACAACCAGGTCTTCAATAGGTTTTTAAAAGGAAGACGGACACATTAGGAGTGCCCCTGTACCAGCTGGGGATTATGGGAGGGGAAGTCCATAAAATCTAGATGCAGATTTTATTTTATTTTTATTTTTTCCTCACGCGCGCGCGCGTGCACACACACACACACACACACACACACACACAGAGAGAGAGAGAGAGAGAGAGAGAGAGAAGCAAATAAACCAAACAGGAAGTAATATTACAGAAAAATAACGATATCATCTTGAACTCAAGGAAGTCGTGTTGGATGTTGTTCCCTGTAACACGTTACTTCTGGACAAAGGCTCTTTCCTTCACAACCTGTATTCCGTCTTCCTTTCCCAGACTGCTCTCGTTACAGAAGCTGTGGAGAAGGACCAGGAAGGAGATGCAGCCGCTGCCCTTTCGCTCTATTCAAAGGCTCTGGAGTATTTTGTCCCTGCCTTGCACTGTGAGTGAACCGTACTCCATTTTTAACTCCCTTTTTTTTTATAAGGCGTGCCTTAATTTCCAAAAATATAAATAATTATTTTTATTTCAAAATAGAACTTTATTAACGTCTATCAGCAGTGTGATGCGGCAACCAGGAAAGCCAATGCGATTCTTGGTTGCATCAACAGAACTATAGTGTCTAGATCAGTGGTTCTCCATCTGTGGGTCGCCAGATGTTCCTGGACTGCAATTCCCAGAAGTCTTCCTCACTAGCTGAGCTGGTCAAGATTTCTGGGAGTTGCAGTCCAGGAACATCTGGGGACCCACAGGTGGAGAACCACTGGTCTAGATCAAGGGAAGTGATAGTACTACTCTATTCTGCCCTGGTCAGACCCCACCTGGAGTCCTGTGTCCAGTTCTGTGTGCCTCAGTTTAAAAAGGATGTTGACAACCTCGAGCGGGTACAGTGGGCGGTGATCAGGATGGATAAAGGTCTGGAAGAAATGTCTTATGAGGAACGGCTTAGAGAGCTGGGAATGTTTAGCCTGTCAAAAAAAAAGGCCGAAGGGGGATATGATAGCTATGTTTAAATATTTGAAACAATGTCACATTGAAAACAATGTCAGAGACATTGAATGGACTCAAACTACAGGAAAAGAGGATTTAAACAAGGAAGAACTTTGACGGTTAGAGCTGTTTCCAGTGGAATAATATGCTGCCACAACGGAGGGGGTTTTAAGCAGAGGCTGGATGGCCATGGAAATACTGTGATGGGGGTTTGCATGGCAGGGGGTTGGACTGGATGGCCCTTGAGGTCTTTTCCAACTCTATGATTCTATCTATCTGTCTGTCTATCTATCCATCCATCCATCCATCTAAATTGTATATAGATATAGATCTATATTATCATTTAATCTTCATTGTTTTTCATCGATCCATGGAGTCATAGAGTTGGGGGTGACCTTTAAAGGTCCATCCCCCGTTGATTCCAGTGAGTTTTGCCCCCTGCTGTATGTCATGTCTCGCTCTGTCTCGTCTTCCTCAGATGAAGTCGATACTCGCAGGAAGGACGCCATCAGAGTCAAGGTCAGCTGAACCTCCCAACCTTTTTAGCAGGGAAAAATCTGCATTGTGGAGCCCTGAGAACCACAGTCCAAGAGAAGTAACAGTGCCACTGGTGGCATGCTGATATGTTTTTTCCAGACTACAACTCCCAGAATTCCCCAGGCAGCAATGCGGTTCAAAATCACCCCCTTACACCTTGCACACGTTTAATCTCGCGCCTCTGGAAATTGCTTTGGTAGAAATGTAGTTAAAAGTGTGTGTTTGATGGGGATGGACATATTACAAGGAGCACTGGGGTGATGGAACCGGGGAAAATAACAAAAAAAAATTTTTAATGCAAGGGGGAAAAATCCAGACCAGAGAATTAAAAATCCCAGCAATACATGCATGAACAAACATTGAAAGATGCATTAAAATGTGATCTCCAATATTCACCAGTCTGCAAGGCAGCACACAGGAGTGCGCCCTTGCTTGCTTCTGTCCTGGTTTTACTTGCCTTTCACTTAGGACAGGCATGCCCAAACTTCAGCCCTCCAGATGTTTTGGATCACAACTCCCACAGTCCTTTGCCATTGGAAATACAGGCTTGGAATTCTGGGAGTTGTGGTCCAAAATCTCAGGAGGGCCGAAGTTTTGGGTATGCCTGACTTAGGAAGCACGCTACGGATGCTAAGGATTCTTTGTCACTCACTGTGCTCGTGTCTTCCCAGAGTTAAAGCCCCATTACGTTCCCGGCGCCTGTGAAAATGTGCAAGGCGCATCTTCAAACACACATCACATTGTAGACTGGGGAGGTGGGGAAGATGGTAGTTGTGGTCCAGCATATCAGGAAGGCATTGGTTTTGGGGGAGAGAAATGCTGTAGACAAGGCTATTGAAGCACTGATAGTTGTGAAGGTGACATGGTGAGTGCGGTTCTCCCCAATTTATCCCCCTGAAGCTCTGCTCGGATGTCTGTCAGCCCCACATGGATGACCTCCCAAAAAAAATAATAATTCAATATTCCATCAGCCACAGTGGGCCCCTTTGGTCCCGGCAGCAGCTTTTGGAGTCACACTGAACTCTGCGGCTGCTAATGCTGCTTCCGCCCAGCTGTCTGGCTGCCAAGATTTCTCTGATGATGTTAAGAAGAGCCCTGCTGGATCAGGCCAAAGGCCCATCTAGTCCAGCTTCCTGTATCTCACAGTAGCCCCACCAAATGCGTCTGGGAGCGCAGGAGACTAGATTTCTGTCTCCTGATACCCCTTCCCTGCATCTGGCCCTTGAAGTACCCTGGTTTTAAGCCTGGAGATGACACATCTCCATCAGGGTTTGTCCCCTGTGATGGACTTTTCCTCCAGGAATCTGTCCAATCCTCCTTTGGAAGGCATCCAGGCTGTGTGTTCTCCTCTCGCTCAATCTATGTGTTCTCCTCTCGCTCAGGTGAGTCAGTACATCTCCCGGGCGGAACAACTCAAGGCGGTGGTCACCTCCAGCAACCGAGCTCTTCTTCAACAAGGCTGCCCTGCCAGGGACATCTTAAAAGGTAATTTCCGGAGAAGGAGTGGGATTGCCAGGTCCCTCGGTGGTGCCAGGGGTGCTGTTTTTACTGTCCCGAACAATGTTTTATTCTAGTCTTACATCGCAAGGAGCGGCAACCCTGTGTTGCACCCATACTTGTGTTCCTTCAGATTGCTCCCTCCCGCTTCATTCCCCCGGTCCATCAAGTTAGTCAACATGGCCTACCTACTCCCTTGGCTCATCCCTCCATGAGTTTTGATTTCAGAGGGAAGGGTGTTATTTTGCCTCTTAGATCTGCTTCTGTCCATCTTTGGCTTCTCCAAAGCCTCTGAAGACTTCCTTCTTATGGGTGGTGCCGTTATACCTACACAGGCAAGGGGGACCCACATCCTGAGCTTCAGAAATGGAGGAAAGGATTATAATGCCATCTCTGCAGAGGACAAGAACACTGGTTTCGCTTCTTCATGGTTTGCTACAGCCCTATATACAACATTCAAGGGTTAGGGTTAGGGTTAGGGTTAGGGTTGTGGCCAATGTCCCTCCCCTTTGTATGTTATATATACTTTTTTAGGAGTATTTTTACCCCACCTTTCTCCTTGGAACAAGAGCCAAGATGGCTTACAATAATGAGGGACAATATACAGTCCAGTACAATTAAGACATACCATCTTCAAGTTTGAGAACAGGGAATTGAGGGACATCTTACAGCATTAGAAGACAACATTAAAGCTACAAGAGAATGTAAGCCGCATGTAATCATGCATGGTAGAACATCCAAAAGTTATGAGGGATGGAAACTAACATTGTAAAACACAGTGTCAATGCCATCACACACGGGAAGATATAAACACAAGTTACAAGTGGTTCTAAACACAAAGTCTGTGTAGCCATGTATGGTAGATTCATATAAAGACACAGAGCAGGTAGTCCATCATTCAGGGGAAGCTTGCCTGAAGAGAAAGGTCTTTGCCTGTTTCCGGAAGAACAACAGAGATGAGGCAGTCCTGGCCTCTAGTGGGAGGGAGTTCCAGAGTCTAGGCACAGCGGCCGAGAAAAATAACCTGAGGGCAGATAAAAGAACGACGCAAAACTTGACAGAGTAAACTTGCCAAAAATGTCTCTAAAAATGCCGTTTTCAAAACCGTTCTTGCCGCTCTGCACTAATGAAGTAGCTGGATCTCTCCTTCACCCCAAATCCCGGTTAATTTTGGAACGCAGCCCATCCGGTCCAGCTTTCTGTCTCACACAGCGGCTCACCGTTTGCTTCAGGGTCTTCCCAAGCAGATGTCTTCACCTGCTTACGATTCCCTGCAGATGGCATTGAGAGAGATCCTGCCTCTCTCTCTCCAATCCGGAGTTCATCCTTAGGCATCCGTAATGTGTAAATTAGCTACTCTTGTGTACAGATTCTCCCCCCCCCCTTTCCTCTGTTGTCAGAAACAGCACGTGGGGGTGTGTAGTCGTACAGTTGTGACATGAGCCCCGCACCGCCCCCAGCATCCTGCCTAAAGCAGATGCCCTTCAAGTCAACCCGAGTTCCCATAATCCTCTATCAGGGTGGCCAGTTGTCGTGATGAGGGGAGCGGTAGTTTCACACACCTGGAAGGGCATTTCCTCCGCAGGGGTGGACAGGGAACGCATCTAATCGTATGCGAATGATGTCCAGGCCGCCAGGGGGCGCCAGGGACCAGTTCCTGGTTTCTCTTGTGCAGAATCAGGCCAGGGTTGCCCCTCTGCTTGTGCCACAAAAGGGACCTCAAAAGATGAAGACATGTTGCTGTCATTGATGCTTCTTGTGTGTTCCACCCTGCCTGCGTCCATTTTCTGGACAGCAAGCTGAGGCCAGCCGTGATATAAACCCAGACTACTCCGTGAACCTGTTTCTGGGCTTATGGTTGTTTCTGATGGAGCACCCATTATTATTAATTTTTTATAACCAGGGTTTTATTTCATATCATTTTTAAATATTTTATTTTACACACAGAAGGGGTTGTTGTCGTTATTGTTTTGAGTGAAGCGCACACTCCGCGTGGGTCCTTCCAGATTCAATTAGCTTTGCTTTGTGGTTGGTCACTATTTAGACCTCCTTTTCGGTTCGAAAGGCTTGTGCCTTGCGCCTGTTTGCAACCTGACTCTACCTTCCGGAATTTTCTTCCAGAGATGTCCAAGGACAAGCCACGCCTTTACACGGCTCTGGAGCTGGCCTCAGCCGCCGTAGCAAAGGTCAGATTCTGGAAGGGGGTTCAGCTGGGAGGCAGAGATCCCATCGTCCTGATCATCTTAGACCAGGGGCCGATTTCTGACGACTGTTTAGAGATTTGGTCCTCACCAGAAAAACACACACAAAATATATCAGAAGTCATCAGAAATTTGCATTCTTGTTTCTTAAAACTAGGGGGTGAGGGGGCAAGGCATGGAAGGAGGATGTGGCCCCTTCTTTTAAAGCAGTGGTTCTCAACCAGTGGGTCCCCAGCTGTTCCTGGACTGCAACTCCCAGAAGTCTTCATTACTAGCTGAGCTGGCCAGGATTTCTGGGAGTTGCAGTCCAGGAACATCTGGGGACCCACAGGTTGAGAACCACTGTTTTAAAACATATTTATGCTTCCTCGTGGCACCCAGGAGCTTACCGTATGTACTCAAATATCAGTCGAACCAAATATAAGCCGAGGCACCTAATTTTGCCACAAAAATTGGGAAAACTTATTAGCTTGAGTACAAACCTAGGGTGGGAAATTCAGCAGCTGATGGTAATCCCAGGGAGCTAATTACAGTGGTACCTTGTGCAAAGGAATTAATTAGTTCCAAATGAAATTATGATAAGCAAATTTTCCTTTATACACATTTCCCATAGGAATGCATTGAAAGTGGAGTCATCCCTAATCACAACCATTTTTATGTTTTATGTATTCGCCCCACAGGGGATTCTGTTAAGCAGATTTCCCTTATATCTGGAATTTTTTATGTTGTACAGATTTTATGTTATACAAACTGTTTGTTATACGAGGGTCCACTGTAGTGTGATAATGGCCATTGAGTTGTGGACTACAACTCCCACAATCCTTCACCAAGCCACCTGAGCACTCAGGAGGTGGCAGAACGGGCAGCCGAGGGTGGGGTTTTTTTTCTGCCAAAAATAAGGGCTGGAAAAACTTAGCTTATATTCGAGCATATGTGGTAATTTTTCCTTTTTAAAGTTTAAAAAAAGGGGGGCAGGTCAAGGGATTCCTGGAAGCTGGAAAAACAGGCAGAGGGGGTGTTGGCCCAACCACCCCTGATCTAGCTTGCTGTTGCCAATTTAAATGGTTTACCATGGAATTTCTCAACTGTTAGAGCAGTACAACATTGGAATCCTTGGCCGGGGGCCTTCAAGGGAATGTCTGGCCACCCTCTGACAGGTCTACTTAGATTTGGGTTAGGAATGGGCATTTCTTTTCGGAACCAGTAGGTGACGAAACGAACCCCGCGAGCCCAGGTGGTCCTCGGAACTGGCTGATGCACGCGGATCCAATGGCTTTACCGTTCTCTGTCTCGCGCAGGGTTAAAATCCAACGTGGAAGCACGCTGCGACGTCATCTGTGCTAGATCTGTGATGTTGGCCAATCAGGAGCTGTGCAGGGACAGGCATCATCCCGCCTCCCATCTCTGATTGGCCAGCAGCACGAAGCACAAAAGATGACGTCGCAGCATGTTTCCTCGTTGGATTTTAACCCTGCGCGAGACAGAGAACGGTAAAGCCATTGGATCTGTGTGTATCAGCCGGTTCCGAGCACCACCTGGGCTCGGGTGCAGGGCCGGTGCATGCATTAAGGCAAACTAGGCAGTTGTCTGGGGCGCCAAAATGGAGAGGGGGCACTGGCCAGCCTGCTGCCCCCCGCCGCTGCTGGCCACCGCCGTCCGTCCCCCCACCGCCCGCCGCCGCCCCCCCGCCGCCCCCCGCACCCATCGCCGCCCACCCCCGTGCCCGTCGCCGTCCCCCGCCATCCGCCACCCCGCCACCCCCGCCTCCCCCTGCCCTGCCTCCGCCCTTCACCTAGGGCGGGAAAAAAAAACTTGCGCCAGCCCTGCTCGCATGGCTCGTTTCGTAGCCGACTGGTTCCGAAACGAAGTGCCCATCCCTAATTTGGGTTCCTGCCTGGAGCAGAGGGTTAGACCTGGTGACTTTCTAGGTCCCTTCGAACTCCATCATTCCGGGATACTAGACATCAGATTCTCTCCTAGTGGAGATGCTGGGCCTACATGTTGTAACAGCCTTCTTACCTGCTTGGCATCTCTTCCTTCTTGCAGAAGGGGAAAGGACTATGGTAGATGCAGCTCCACCTGGCCGGGTCTCCTTTGCACGCTACGATTTGCCTGGGCTGCTTTGAGCTGCTGCTTGGTGGTGGAACCTTGAGAAACAAGAATTCAATTTCTGATGACTTCTGAACTCTTATTTCGTTTTATTTTTTTGGGGGGGGTCTCTCTAGGAGGAGGAGGGCAAAGACGATGGAGACACTCTGGATTTGTACCAGCAGAGCCTGGGGGAACTGCTCCTCATGTTGGCGGGTGAGTGGGGGCCAGCTGTGCCGTGCCAGGCGAGGGGTGGCTCTCTTGCGGTGCAGGATGCGTACAAGTGTCCATGCGTGTGTGTGATGCTTTGCTGCACACTGCCTGGGCTTATGAAGGGGAGAGAGCTAGAGAGAGGGGGGCAGGTGTTAAAATAACATCCCAGTGGTCGTGGTAAGGTGTGCTTACTATGATCTTGGAAATTCTTAGCATCCTGTGATTGATTCCCCACTGGAAATTTGGAACCAAGGACGTGAGCTTTCGCCGCGTCCTCTCTTGTGTGTTTCTTTGGCCTTTCTCAGTTCCTGCTTGGGCTTTTTTCTTGGCCCAAGAATTTCTTCCCTTCCCTGTAGCAAATCCGCTTTCCAAAACGTGTCTCTTGTTTCGAGCGGCGTGTGCAAAATGTCTATGATTCCAGGCTGTGCGGCAGAACAAATTGCACTGGACAGCCAGTTCTCTGTTTGTATCGCATGGGGTATTCTTCATCTAAGAAAAGCCGTTCTAGGCTATCTCTCCCCGGAGAGATTTTACGGTTCGAGCAGGATCTCACTAAATCCAGAGATGCTTCCAGTTCATTTATCCCCACCCCAAACCCGTAACTCAATGGTTCTCAACCTGGGGGTCGGGACCCCTTTGGGGGTCAAATGACCATTTTACGGTGTCACCATGAGCCAGTGTAGAAAAAGGCACCAACAGCTTGAGTCTAGAGGAGGAAGGGGGAGGAAAGAGTGAGTTACAACTTGATAGGTTGGAGGGGATGTCAGTCAATGGCATCGGAGGCTGTGATTGGTTGAGGGTGCCTGTAGAGGGAAGTTCTATCTGGCACCTGCTGTAGTGACCTGAACAACCACCACCATGTTACTTTGGCTGTTGGCTTGTGATTGAAAGCATTGTTTCCTCTTACAATTTTCTTTTTTTTTTCCAGCTGAGCCCGTGGGGCGGAGACGGGAATTGCTACATGCTGAGGTACGTCTCCAGACTCCTAGCGCCGTTTTCCTCTTTCATTTCTGTCACAATCGAGAGAAATGAAAGCTCTGGGTTCTTCCGGGATGGTTCATGGACAAGAAGCCAAAGATTGTGAGCCGCCCAGAGACCTTTGGGTAGTGGGCGGCATACAAGCTATATAAATAAATATAAATAGATAGATAAGCCAAAGATAATCCATAAGATGGATCCCCCTGGATTGTTCAGTGGGGAGACCATACATTTTACAAAAGTAAAAAAAAAAGTGGGTTGAGCCATGTGATCAGAAAAACAAATGTAAAAGTAGGCTAGGTGATACCTTTATTGGCACTAAAGCAAAAAATGCAAGCTAAGCTTTCGATAGCAAGCTATCTTTATCAAAGCATTGATAAAGGAGTGAATGAATGAATGAATGAATGAATGTTTATTTACGGTTATTAACCAAATTGTAATACAATTAAAATATAATGTGATAAAACAGTATAAAATAAAGGAGTGAAACCTTATCCAGGACATTGAAGCAGTCTTAACATCATCCTTGCTGCCTGATACCATCATCTGGTGTCTAAAAGAGCCCCATGGCGCAGTGGTTAAATGCCTCTACTGCAGGTAAAACTTCGCTCACAGGCTGGGGTTCAATCCCAGGTAGCAGGCCCAGGGTTGACTCAGCCTTCCATCCTTCCAAGGTGGGTAAAATGAGTACCCAGTTTGCTGGTCGAGTGGCAATGTGTAGCCTGCGTACTATAATTAAAACTGTAAACCGCCCAGAGACAACTTAAGTGGTATGGGGCATTATATAAGCAGACTACATCTGATAAACTACATCCTCTGTCAAGATTGTATTTTTGGTACAATGTTTTGATAAAGATAGCTAGTTGCTATTGAAAGCTTAGCTTACATTTTATTTTGTTTTAATAGTGACCGATAAAGGTACCACCTAGCCTACTTTTACATACATTTTACAGCATCTCTTTATGGAGAGAAAGTGGATGTACGTTATGCGTTTGTCGAGTTGGGTGTTGATGGCTATTCCCTGGCCATAGACCTGCAACAAAATGTTGCATTGGAAAGTTCTTTAATTTAGAGTCCCATAATCCAGGCATCCTCCAGTCTGTTTCTCCTCCAAACCCTGTTTCCCTTTCTTCCTTCCACAGGTGTTCAGCAGCCTCCCCCAGCCACTACGTATACCCAGTCTTTCTTGGGTGTTTTGGGGTCTCTCCGCCTTTGATTTTAATGCTTGCCTCCTCTGTCCCCCAAAAAAGGTTTTTGTAGTTGTAGAAAACCCCCACCGTGGCCTCACTTCTGCACGGAAGCTGTGCTATCAGCTGCCAAAGCAATGCCAATCCACACCTGATTTTCAGAAACATAGAGAAGCCCCCAATCACACCCCTGTTCTTCCATGGAGCTTAAGGCGCCTGGAATCAGGTTGTTCAGGCCAGACTTAGCTCTGCTGATCTCCACTTAGAGCACTTTCTCACTCTGTTGAGCTGTGAGTAGAAGCACCCTTTTCTCTACACCCACCGCCCCCGAAATGACAGCATCAATGAATGACAACTTCCATTATGTATCAGCAGATCCAGACGCTGATGGGACGAGCAGAATACCTAAAAGAACAGATCAAGGTAGGAAGAAGAATATGGACCAGTCTGTGGTTATCAATACTGTCGGACCTTGCTATCCAGGGATTGGGGCGTTTCCAAGTGTGGAAAGCAAAACCCGTGGTTATAGCATACTTTATGTATAACATAGTCTCTGGTTCCCTCCAGTGGTCAGTGCTGGTAGTACACCTTGGAAACATGTATTTCTGGGAGCATTATTTAATAGTTTCAGGCTGTGGATAAATGATACAGCAGTCTTACTATATTGCAGATTTTATCAAGGGGCTGGACTTGTGGGTGGTCCAGCACAGCAAAGTTAGCTGGGATGCGTGAAAATAATTAGACAGGGGACGAATATTTGCTGAGGGGTATGTATATTTTTCGAAACTCTGTAGTGGGAGTGGAGAGGCAGGTGTCTCATACTGAGAGGGTTCCACCTTTAGGTGATGGTTTGTCTCTGGAAATAAGTCCACCTGGTCTTTGGCCTGCGGATACAATGCTCGTTTGTCGTGCTGGGTTCAGATCCTGGATGGCAGCAGTCTCATTTATGTTGTGGAGGCCAAGCCCCTGCAACTCAATAAGTAGCGTCAAGGCGTTACACACACACACACACACACACACACACACACACACACACACACACACACACACACACACACAACACACACCCCAAAAAAGAGTGACCACCTTCTTTACAGTACATTCATACTGTAACAGTTGCCTATCTGATGCTAGAGAAGAGGAAATTAGGGATGAGCACAAAATGGAAAAATAATGTTTCATTTTGTTTCGTTTCGTGCTCACTCCCGTTTTGTTTTGTTTTTTTACGATTTAAAAAAAAAATCGTATACAAAACGAAATGGCTCCCCTGGGTCCTAGAGGCACCAGATTTGGTGTTTGGGATTCTGAGAGCCATTTTAAAGGGCTCCTTCTGAGCTGTCAATGGCTGGAGCCCTTTAAACCTGGCGCAGTCAGCACCAGAGGGTCTCCCTGGTACCGAGTGGGCCAGGTTTAAAGGGCTCCAGCCATTGACAGCTCAGCAGGAGCCTGAAAACGATGGAACGAAACGGTTCGTTTCCATGGGAAAACGACCTTTATTTATTTTATTTTATTTTATTTTATGGCTTATATACTGCCCGTCTTCCCGAAGGAACTCCGGGCGGTTCACAACAGAAGAAGAGTGAATGAAAAACAAAATGCTGGTTTGTCATTTCATCTATAACGAAACGCTGCGTCCTCGTTTTCGTTTTGTTTCGTCATGTAACGAAACGACGAAACAGCGTTTTGTTTTTCATTTCCTGCCCATCCCTAGAGGAAATCATTACAAATGACCAGGTATTTTGGACTTCTGGAAGGAGGTGGAGAGTGATCCGTTTCTTTCTCTGGCTGCAGATGAAGGAGTCGCGGTGGGAAGCGGAGGCCATGGGCAAAGAGGGCATGTTGGACTCCGTGAAAAGCTGTGAGTGGGTTTCTCTTTCTTTCCATTACGACTGTAGGCTGTAATCACATGGACCACAAGAACCACAGTTATAGCGATTACCCCTTCATTTGAATTGATTGACCAATTCCCATCCACACGATGCACAAGTAAGTTTGATTCCTTTGGCCAACTGATCCATTTTTGCCGGTAGGAGCCTTTTTTCAAAGGCTGCAATTTGAGACGGTCGTCCTCAAGCGTGCTTTTTATTTTTCAACCCTTAGCCGACCACTTCTTTCAGAGTTTGGTGCTATTTGATCAGCCAGCAGAAGCAATACTGTTTGAATAAATAGTTAGCCAGTGACAAGAGTTTTCTTAAAACCCAAACAGCTCTATTACAAACGGTACAAAAATGTATCACAGCATCACAGAACTTATAGAAAGTTCAACAGCATAACAGCATACATTACGTTGACAAAATATATGGCAGAGAAACAAAGTGGGTGCCTTACTCACGGAAGGCCCAATGAACAAGGACTTACAGAACATTTTTATACATGTGTCTGTCCAATCATACATGACATTACCTCATAGCTATTGCAACCCCTTGCATCAGCCAAAATTCATCATATTCATTCTTAACATCTGTACTCCATTAGAAAAAACTATACATTGAGTCACTGCGACTTTGCACTTTTACAAACTCCATCTTTAAATCAATTAAATACATATCATATATATCAGTGTTGGCGAACCTATGGCATGGGTGCCAAAGGTGGCACTCAGAGCCCTTTCTGTGGGCACCTGACATCAATCCTTCACAACCACCTGGATTCAGGTTAAATGGCTGTATCGGCACTTCACAAATAAAAATAGTGGGTTCTGAATCGCAGTTTGGGCACTCGGTTGCTAAAAGATTTGCCATCACTGATAGATAGATAGATAGATAGATAGATAGATAGATAGATAGATAGATAGATAGATAGATAGATAGATAGATATAGATATATAGATATATAGATATATAGATATATAGATATAGAAATACAGATATAGATATAGAGATAGATAGATATAGATAGATAGATAGATAGATAGATAGATAGATAGATAGATAGATCCAAGACCACGTGGAGGAGGGGGTAAAACCAAGACCACCACCACCACCACCACCATCACCCCCAGTCCAAAACTGGGAGTGTACAACCAATTGCAATCCTGTTCAGATTGGTTTCCATTCAGGGCTGTTTGGGGCCATGTTAAGACCTGGCACCTGCCCTCAGGAGCCCTAGGGAGGGTGATCTTCCCCGGGCAACCCCCGGGCAGTCAACCACCTTCGCTGGAGATCATTACAAATGGTGACTATTCACAAACAGAGATGACATTTGGGGTGAAGGAGGATTGGGTCGTTGGCTTCTAGCATTGCTTTAATTTCCCCTAAGTCAGGGCTTCTTATCCTGAAAATCAATATATTCCTGCCTGCTTCGTTACACCCCCCCCATTAGCCTGGGAATCGTTATTTTGTTTGTTTATTTATTTATTTATTTATTTATTTATTTATTTATTTATTTATTTATTTATTTATTTATTTTTAATATTTATATACCACGCCAATTTCCCAGAGGGAACTCTGGGCGGCTCACATAAAAACACAGGAAATCCACAAGATAATAATAGAAATTTGAAAGACAATAATAATGAAATAAAGAGGAAAATACCCAACAACAATTTATTTATTTATTTATTTATTTATTTATTTATTTATTTATTATACTTATTAACCGCCCGATTTTCCATAGGGAACTCTGGGCGGTGTACAGACATCACCCAACAGTGATGACTTCCCAACTACGAAACAAATTCCAACAATAGTGAACAGTCAAAACCTAACAGAATACAATGGTATGCAAATACCGTGTAAAAATACTAACAAATTAAAAGAAAATTTAAAAATAATAAAAATAATTGGCAAGAGGCATAGGTCTAAATAGGTACAAATCCCAAGACGAAAAACAACAACAACAACAGACCAGTTGTACAAGGAAGCAACGGGTCGGTGGGGTGGAGAACCAAGGGCACCTTTTGATGGGATTTTCAATTCCTCACACACACGCACACACACGCGTGCACACACACACACACACACACACACACACACACAAAATTTCCAAAGGGAGTAACCATGATGGTCGGTTGCAACCTTGACAGCCCTAAAGCCCACCTTGCCTGAAATCCTAATGGATGGCTGACGTTTATGAACCGTCCGTGTTCTTCGTGAGATACCTGCAGCATCACACAGCATTTCAGGTCTGTCACCGTAGCCGTGTGAGGAAGGCTTAAACACAGGGATAGTCCTCCTCCATTGCCAGTTGATGTAATCACACCATACCCCCACGGTGATCAAAATAACTAAAAATGTTCCATTTGCAAAGGAGATAAATTCTTGTTACGTTGTCATTCTTCTCGAGAGAAAAGTGTCCTGTAAATAAAACCAACAACCAAGCAAAGTTTTCATGCTAATTACTTAACTGCACCTGGGTTGCAAAACGGAACTAGTTACCATGAACAAGTTACAAGTAATTTCCTTGCTGCAGAGGAAACAGCGGCTTGGTTGCATTTTTACCAGGAGCAGACACAGTAAACAGAAGTCAGGAAAATCCAATGTTTTTAACACCGGCGTTAAAAAAAGACACATCTTTATTTATGGTGGGGATAGGAATAGCCCTTGACATTTGAAATAATAACAATAAAAGAAAGATCTCCCCGGCAATACACAGAGTGCCTTTTTTTATGATGAGGACGCTGATTATTATTTTAATCCTTCCTCTTCTCCTGCGATAAGCTTTTGAGCCCCAAAGAGTCAAACGAGGTAGCCAGAGAGATGTGAGAAGGCAGACGCCTGGTGCCAGGCATCCGGATGGGCTCCTGCACACTCCTACTAGTTTTTTCCTGGGTTTAATGGCAGGGTTTTTTCTCTTGCCAGATGGCTCCGTGCCAGCTTAGCCCGTGTGCCGCATCAGGAAGGGATCAGCCGTTCCCGCCATTCGCTTTGCAGCTACCCACTTTCCAGGCCCGATAACGGATGGCCTCTCCTCGGTCCGTGCCTTCGGCCTTCCTGACGTCTGCGGACACGTTTCCTTTTGTTTTGATCACGACCACGGTCATGGTTGGGGGCTTAGCAAGTGGGACCTGTGACGAAGCGCTGATCTGGGTGAAAACATGGCCAAATCCAAACCCTGCGCCATGTTTGAGAGGCTCTGCAGTAGGGTTCTTCTAACCACTACATAACATTTAAAAGTAGCTCCTTATTTTTTATTTTTATTTTTTATTTTTATTTTTATTTTTATTTTTATTATTTTGCTCTTACAGGTGCTTGTAATCCAAAATCCTAAACGGCAACTCCCTTAGCTTTTTTTTTGGGGGGGGGGGGGACATCCTTATGTTGGATTAGTATTATTCAGGGCTACAGAGAGGCAGCCCAGACCAGTGATGGCAAACCTTTTAGAGACCGAGTGCCCAAACTGCGATTCAAAACCACGATTTATTTATTTATTGCAAAGTGCCAATACAGCCATTTAACCTGAATACAGGTGGCTATGAAAGGGCGATGTCGGGGGCCCACAGAAAGAGCTCCGAGTGCCACCTTTGGCACCCATGCCATAGCTTCACCAACACTGGCCCAGACCCTTTCCCTGGGCATTGTGTCTTTTGTTTGTTTGTTTGTTGTTTGTTTGTTTTTGTATACCATGCCGATTTCCCCAAAGGGAATTCTGTGCGGTTTACATTAAAAAAACAAGAAATCCAAGGACAATAATAACAAACAAACAAAAACCCCACCAAAAATACACAGCAACAAACAAGTAATTGGTTTTTATCAGTTGTTTTATCAGCATAAAACAACTGATAAAGACACAGACATCAAAGACGGGGAGGGGAACAATGCACATCCTAGCGATTGCTGAAGGCATCCCTAAACACAGGTTTTTTGAAGGATGCCAGGGAAGGAGCCTGGCGTATCTCGCTCAGCAGTTTGTTCCAGAGAACTGGCCCGGGCACCAAGATAGCCCAGTTGCACATTGCAACCTTAAGAACATAAGAAGAGCCATGCTGGATCAGGCCAAAGGCCCATCTAGTCCAGCTTCCTGTATCTCACAGTAGCCCCTCCAGATGCCTTTGGGGGCGCATGAGACTAGATCTCTGTCTCCTGATAGCCCTCCCCTGCCTCTGGCCCTTGAAGTACCCTGGTTTTAAGCCTGGAGGTGACACATCTCCATCATGGTTTGTCACCTGTGATGGACTTTTCCTCCAGGAATGTCCAACCCCCTTTTGAAGGCATCCAAGCCAACCTTGCGGGTGTCCCTGGGTTTTCCAGCCTGGGTTGAGAATTACCCATTCCACCAACCCTTTTCCCTCGAAAGGGCATTCCTTTCAGCTAGCCCTCATCAAATCCTGCTGTGGTTTTTAATTCTTCTCTGCTTTTTCCCCCTCTTGCAGCCTGTAGCGTGCAATAACCCATCTGCCTGGATGTTGCCTGCTGGATTCTGGAGCTCAGACCGGACTGAGCAAACGGGCGAACCTCTGTACCTCAGCCCTGTCCATGCCGGAAAGGCTCGTGGGAGTGGGTACAGAATTATGTTGGGTCCTGGACACAAGTAGGGGGACTCTGCCAGGCACCGAGATTGTAGATGTCTTCACGGTTTGTATCGTGTGATATATTTAAATGGATATCTTCTTGAAGTCCAAGTTCAGTGAGTAATGCTGTAGAGCTGTGGTTGCCAACCGGGGGTCCCCAGATGTTCTCAGACTAAAATACCCAGAAGCCTTCACCACTAGTCATACTGGTCAGGATTTCTGGGAGTTGTTAGTCCAGGAAATGCCCCCCCCCACTTCCAGGTGATCTAAGGTTGAGAACCACTGCTGAGGCATTAAAAAATATTTGATGCACTGTCAGAATAGAATGATGTAGCTCACAGGCCACATGTGGCCCTCACCTCCTGATTTTTGTGGCCTCTGGGACTCCCACTGTACCCCGGGGTGGGGTGGGATGGGGAATATACATGAAAAAATAAAAATAAAAAACCTCCGCTCAGGAAGTAGGATTTTTACCTGTAAATCGCATCACCTGCCACTGGTTTGGACTAAAACCGGGGGGGGGGGATGAAAAGTTGCATTGTTGCGGTGATGCTCCGAAAACTCAGACCCCCTCAAAGCCACCACTGCTAAACTTTGGGGCCTGATTGCGCACCGAATATCGAATGCCATGATCCTTCGTGGGCGCAGCTCTCCGTGCCAGTGTGCTTCCGGAACGACACTGGCAGCTTTGGGACTGACCTGAATGGGGGACAAGCGTGACCCTCTCCCCCCGCCACCGCCGCCGCTTTGGCAACGCCCTCTACCCACGAACACACAGCAGCCCAGGATTCCCTGCCAGCGCCATCTGTCCGTCTATCTTCCCCAGGGCGTTTGCGGGGCGTTATTAATAGTGTGCCGTCTCATCTGCGCTGAGCCCTGGCGCCTCTTGGCACCGATCAGAGAGCCCCCCTGGGCTACGGCTTGGGTTGACTATAAATTTAGTTCCTGTTCTCTGTCTCTCTCTCTCTCTCTCTCTCTCTCTCTCTCATTCTTTCTCTGTGCCATTTGCGCTGCGAACAGAAGAGTGGATATTTTTTTCTTAACCTCTGGCTTTGCAGGGTTTTCCAAGAACGAAAGGTCCCCCCAGCTTTGCTCTCCATAGGGTTGTCAGTCGTTCCTAAACGGATCTTTGCCTGGGGTAGGCACTCACACCCAGGCTCACTGCTGTTTCCCTGGTTTGCCAACAGCCCAAAGAGGAGGCATGTGGTCAATGAGGATAAAATGCAAAATGCATTTCCTGATTTAAAAAAAAAAGACTTTTAAATGCAAATGGATCATAAAGCATTTTATACTGATTTTTGGGACAAAGCAAAAAGCAAAGCGTTCTGCTTCTATACTAGCCCCGTACCACTTCAAGTAGTCTCTGGGCGGTTTACAGTTTTTTTAAATTACAGTATGCAGGCTTCATGAGCTGCCTAGATGCCCTAAGCACATCCGATCTCACCTGATTTTGGAAGCTAAGCAGGGTTGACCCTGGTTACCAAGTTTCCATGAAAATAAGACCTCCCCCAAAAATAAGCCCTAGCAGGATTTCTATGCATTTGTTAAGTATAAGCCCTACCCTGATAATAAGACCTAGTGATGGGCGTGGCTATGGTTGTGTGCAGGACTGACATTCAAGCATATTATACTTAATAAAAGTAAGACATCCCCTGAAAATAAGCCCTAGTGTGTCTTCTTGAGAAAAAATAAATATAAGACAGTGTCTTATTTTTGGGAAAACACGGTAGTACTTGGATGGGAGGCCAGCAGGCAATACCAGGTGCTGTAGGAGCCTGGAGTAGGAACTGGCAAACCCCTCCAGTATTCCTGCCAAGAAAACTCCATGGACATGGAGTCACGAAGAGTCGGTCACAACTGCGACACAACACACACACACACACACACACACACACACACACATGCGGGCTACACAGATCTTGAACAAGGAGGGTGACCAGGACCTAAATGCTAAAAGTGAACAAATAAAGAGCAACACTAAATGCAAGGGGGAGAGGGGTAAAGAGCTAGCAAGAACATTTGGGGATCGCTTTATGTGATAGCAAACATAAGATTCTTACAGCTGATCGTTCCAGGTGAATTAAACAGGAGGGCAGCAAGGAAAGGAGCTGATCAGCTGCAGAATTTGAGAGGAGAACCACTCGGATGGGATGCAACCTCAACGTGTCCAGCTGCCTTTCCCAAAATCAGATTCTCCAGGAGGGAGTTCAGCCTGTGTTGAGAAAGGAAGAAGATGCCTTTTGCTGGCAGTGCCATATAATCAGTTCACCCCATCTGTCTCTTTCCGAGAGATCTGTCAGCGTTGTCTGGATCCATGTGCGTGCGCATGCATAGAAGCATGTGCACAGTGACTCATATGCCTAGAGAGAGATTTGGGGGGGGGGGCAGATAAATCTTTCAAGCTGAGCCCTCCCCATCTCACCCCGCCCCGTGTGTCCAGAGGAAGATGTGTCTGTCTTCTCTTGCTTTTAGACCCGTGGGGTGAGATGAGGTGGGGAGAACATGCCTTGAGAAAGCTGCCCAGTCCCAAGATACCCCTGGACGTTTGGAAGGATAAATCACTTCTGAGTATTTTCTACCTGGGAATCCCTGAAAAGGGGCTGCGATAAGTCATGAGCAACTTGATAGCATGGAGCTCTTAGCATAAACACACAAGGAAGAGGCTGATAGAGAGAGGTCACAACCTTACAATCCAAAGAACACAAGAAACTGCATTATAGCCAGGTCAGACTGTTTAGGTGCTATATTTATTGTTCTCATATTCACCTTGACTTCATAAGAACATAAGAAGAGATGGGCTGGATCAGGCCAAAGGCCCATCTAGTCCAGCTTCCTGTATCTCACAGTGGCCCCACCAAATGCCTCTGGGAGCGCACAAGACTAGATCTCTGTCTCCTGATACCACTCCCTTGCATCTGGCCCTTGAAGTGTCCTGGTTTTAAGCCTGGAGATGACACATCTCCATTATGGTTTGTAACCTGTGATGGACTTTTCCTCCAGGAATCTGTCCAATCCCCTTTTGAAGGCATCCAGGCCAGATGCCATCACCACCTCCTGTGGCAGGGAGTTCCACAGACTAACAACACGCTGGGCAAAAAAATATTTTCTTTTTTCTGTTCTCACTCTCCCAGCCCTCAGTTTGAGTGGATGTTCCCTAGTTCTGGTATTTTGTGAGAGGTAAAAGAGCGTCCACTTTACTCATGCCCTGCATTATTTTGTACGTCTCAATCATATCCCCCCTCAGGCATCTTTTTTCCAGACTAAAGAGCCCCTAATGTTTTAGCCTTTCCTCTTAAGGGTGGTCCCCCAGTCCAGTAATCATTTTAGTCGCTCTCTTCTGCACCTTTTCCAGTTCCACTATGTCTTTTTTGAGATGCGTTGACCAGAATTGTACACAGTACTCCATGTAACAGCTGCATTTCCACCTAGAGGTGTATTTCAGCTTCCCTCGACATGGGGTTTAGAGATGGGCACCGCTTTCAAAATGAATTGCAAAAACTCATTCAAAAATCACTAATTTGACAATTCATATTTGTACGAATCAATAACCTTTGACAAATATGAATCAATGAGTTTTTAGCAATTCTTAATTTCTTGATTCCTTAAGTTATAAAATGACCCCGAAAGCACTTAGTGGTATCCAGATGGCTCCATCTAAGCCAGAAGTTGAAATCAGAGTATGGGAGATAAGGGAGGACTTTGGAACCATATTGGTCCCAGTGAAGGCTCAAACAGCATTTTTGTGGTGGTCCCAGTATTCCTGTGTCCTGACCAGGCCATGTGGTGAGATGGATGGATGGATGGATGGATGGATGGATGGATCTCCTTCCCAAAGAAAACAGGTGAAAAATATTCAAAATATTCAAAATAAATAAATATTTAAAAATAACAATATTCCTATATCTCTTAGGATGAGATGGCCAACTGCAAGAGAGCGCAATCTAACTAATTCTGGGTTTCATTTGACTCAATCCCGTATTTCTTATTGTGTGGAAAGACGAGGTGTTGGAATAATAATAAGAGAGAGAAAGAGAAGGAAGATGATGGGATTATTCTTCTAAAACTGCACAAGATGCATCCTTCCGTACAATGCATAATCCCTTAGGGTTATTTTGCTTGCTTGTTTTTCTCGTTATGTAACTCTTTGATCTAAGGATAATAAAATAGACAAGAGATTAAGTCTTTGCAAAAGCTATGCTGTCTTTAGTTGTTGGGGTTTTTTTTGGGGGGGGGGGTGGCATCACTTCTCACCTCCTTTCCATGCAAACACACCAGGTTACATGCAGCCAACCGAGTTGAGGTTCATTGACATTATTCAGAGTGGGTGGGAGTCAGGATGTGTACAGGATGTGGAAAAAAGAACCAGTGTGAATGACGGCACCACCATTTATGTGATCACAGCTTCCCTTCTTAGTCTATCAAAATATTTCTAGGGCACCCTGAATTTCAAGATCCTAGGGCAGAGGATAGTCAGTCATCTCATTTTAAAGAGATCAAATGTCAGTACGATGCTAACCGTTTAACAACCGGAGCAAGGTTAAAACAGACAGAAAGATCAAGGACCAAAGCATCACCTTTCTAATTCATGAACATTGGAATGAACAGGTGTGTTTTGGATTTGTTATTGAATGAAACACAGTGTTGTTAAGAGTCAAACCTCTAAGGGGAGGGTGTTCCATTATCGGGGCCCTGAAGCTGGAAACCCGTCTTCCACACAGTGACTGACAACTGTGGGGCCGGAAGCCAGATTGGGGCTGAATATCAGAAAAAAATTCTTAACTGTTAGAGAAGTATGACAATGGTACTAATGAAAACAGGAGGTGGTGAACACCCCAACACGAGGCATTCATAAGAACATGTTTAACAGGTTTTGGTCCAATGTTTTTATTTCTATTTATTTACTTATTTTGAAGTTATTGTATTCACATCTCCCACCCATCTGGCCACGGAATACTGACTGACTGTTTCAGAAGTACGGACCAGCCTTGGAAAGGTTACTTTGATGGCTTACATCTCCCAGAATGCCCCAGCCAGTGGGCATAGTCATAAAAAAAAAAAACCCACCAGTGTTTCTGGATGCTGGAGATGGAGTTTCTTCAAAGAGGGTGTCGCTAAAAGGGGATGTTTCACAGAGCAATGTTTTGATGGCACTGGTTCTTCTTGTCTCTGCCGTTTAGGATCTCAATTCCCTCTCTCCCGCCCACGATGCCCTCTGTTTATTTCCAAAAGACCATCAGAAACTGGGCAGTCATCACACCGCCTTTGGCCTTCTGTATTTGTGTGTGTGTGTGTGTGTGTGTGTGTGTGTACACAAATGATCTGTGTGTGTGTGTGTGTGTGTGTGTGTGTGTGTGTGTGTGTGTGTACACAAATGATCTGCCTTTTGGGGGGCTCGATCCCTCTATTCAGAGAACCCCCGGGATGGCTTGGTACCTACCTCCTCCCGAGAGCCTCCTTGCCTTGAGGGTGTTTTGTTTATTAACTGGAATGGAATACAAGCTGGCACACGGGCGCCCGGGCTCAGCTCCCTCATTGCTTTGCCCGCTGCTCTTTTGAGGAAGAGGCCAGCATTCTCTTGACCTCGGCAAGCCAGGAACCCGCTCGGCCCCGTGTGGCGTGAGGTGACTCGGCTTGCTTCTGTCCAAGCCAATCCCGGACCGTGTGCGCTGGGGCCTGAATTGTTGTTAAAAATAAAAAAGGAGAGGGGGTTGGTTGGAGAGGGCTTGTAAAATGTCACCGCGCGTCCTGAGGGCCAACGATGCGTCGGCTGCAGCCGCCCAGGGAGCACGCTGTGTGCTCTGGCCGTGTGAAGTCGATCCAGGCGGCAGGCGCCCAGTGTGCCTCATTCGCCCTGGTTGCAGCTCCTGCCATTCACAAACAGAAAGGTGGGTTGGCCCCCGTGGTGACAGGTGGCCATGTGCCGTCACATCGCCTCCGACCCACGGTGACCCGGCGCATGAACAATCTCCAAAAGCTCCTGCCCTCCACTGCCTGGCTCAGCTCCGGGGAACCCAGACTTGTGGCTTCCTCTAGAGCAGGGGTGTCCAAACTTTTTGCAAGGAGGGCCAGATTTGGTGAGGTGAAAATGTGTGTGTGTGGGGGGGCAACCATTCAGCCCGTTTGGCCCCACATCGGACTTTGGACATGCAAAGAGGTGGGGAGGACGCTGCAGCAACAGAGCCAGAGGAGGGTAGCCCGGGCAGGTGGCTAGGGGGATGGACAGAGGCAGGGAGGGCAGGCAAACCGTAAAACTGCAAGCTGACATCTCTATTTGGTATGGGGAGGGGCCAGCTGGCGGGGATGCATGACAGGCTGAGCCGGCAGGGAGAAGAGGCTGCGGGCCACTCGAAATTTGAAAACGGGCTGCATTTGGCCCCCGGGCCTGACTTTGGACATGCTTGCTCTAGGGAGTCAGTCCATCTTGTATTTGGTCTCTCTTTCCCTGATGCTGGGAAGGGGGTTATCTGGCATAACAGCCCTGCTGCAAGGAGGGAAGAGGCGTGGCTGTTGTTTGCAGCCACCAAGGAACAGAGGTGTAGCTAGGGACTTCAGTGCCCAGGGACAAAGGCCCCTTTTACATGACCGCTAAAATCTGCTGCAAAACACTTGCAGATCCGGAGCATAAAATTGTTTTCCCACCAGTAGCGGACTTTTTTAAAAAAAGTACGACCACGCCCACTTAAGCATGCTCCAGTGCATTTTACAAGTACCTGGTCTCCGGAGGAAAAAAAATTCTGATGTGGATTGTAAAGCAGTGAATGCCTGGCTCTCCTCCTCCTTGTTTGTTTTTGTTGTCCCCTGCCCCTTTAACAGACTAGAATTCCTAATGGGGCTGCTGCGATGGCAAGCAGAGGTGAGCCTGCATTTTTTCTCCCATTTTTTCCTCCCTCCCCTCACCACAGACAGAAGCAACGGAGTGTGTAAGGGTGGGAACACAGAAAGCAGAACAAAACCCACATGACCTCTGGCTGGGGGTCCAAATTTGAGTTGCCAGCGGATTTTAGGGGTTGTGTGAAAGCAGCCAAAGTCAGTTTTTGCACGTCCCCAAAGGACAGAGAGGGGCTAAGGCACCACAGAGGTCACCTGCAATGTACCTTCCCATGACTCCTGGACATCTAATTTGGTGCCCCCAGATGCTGTGCCCAGGGACAAATGTCCTCCCCCTTGGGCCTCCCTAGCTATGCCACTGTCAAGTAATCCAAAGCAGCACAACTGGCTCTGTCTTAATTCACCTTTGATGTTCCCAGGGATCCCGTAAGGTATGCAGAGTTCCAAAAAGTTAATTTTTGGAATACAATCTACCAAATCCCACAGCTACCGGTTTTAAAAAGTGACTTTCCCAGGCTCTGTCGTTCATTTAGACAGCGAAATCAATGACTGGCCTGGGATCATTAGACAGTAGCACAGTGATAAATCTGAAAATGCAGAAACTTCCTAACAACCCCTTGAGCATTTCAAGTTTGTTTCACTGCTAACAAAAAGGCAGTGTCCTTGGTGGCACAGAGCAACAACACCCATTCCAGATAAGGATTCTGGGAGCTGTAGTCAAAACAAAAAGTAGCATTTCTAGGCTCTGTTTTGGGAAGATTGTCCTCCGAAAGAAAAAGTGTTCTCTTCCAACTCTGTGATTCTATGATTTCTATGATTTATAAGTCTGGCAAGTTACTTTCCAAAAGGAATTTGTTGCAGTGTTTGAAAGCTAAGCTATTGCATTAACCAATCTCACAACAATGAGGAAGTAATCATTGTTGCAATGCTTGCTGTTAAAAAAACTGAAGATTGGAGCAAGAAAACATAAAATTTAGGGAGGAAATCTTGTTAAATGACACTAAAAAAATCTTAAAATGCTTTTTGAAAGCGTGCTTTGAAAATAATAAACAGATGTTACTGTTACACCAGTGAAACAATACAGTACAGTCAGGGCTGGCGTGTCCATTAAGCCAAACTAGGCAGTTGCCTAGGGCGCCAAAATGGGCTGGCCAGCCTGCCGCCCCCCACCCCCCCGCCGCTGACCACCGCTGTCCATCCCCCCACTGCCTGCCAGCGGCCCATCGCCGCCGCCCCGTGCCCGTCGCCACCCGCCTCCCACCTCCGCCCCCGCCATCTGCCCCCGCCCGCCTCCTGCCCGCCCCACCTGCCCTGCCCCACCCACCCGCCCCCTGCCCCCCTGCCCTTCGCCTAGGGCGCAAAAAAACCTAGCGCCGGCCCTGAGTACAGTGCCACCTCTACTTATGAGTGGATCTACTTACGAGCAATTTAACTTAAGAATGGAAAACCGTTGGCATTTTAACTAATGCCTTACAAATTTTAGATGTGGTCTGTTCTACTTACAATTTTCCCCCAATTTTTTTTTTTTTTTTTTAGATACAGCTTGCTCTACTTCCGAGTTGTTCGACTTATGAGCATGCCTTCGGAACGGATTAAACTCATAAGTAGGGGTTCCACTGTATTCTGTTTTGTTGTTATTTTGCCCCTTAAAGGTAGCTTAATTCCACCTTTATTGTTAAAAACAAAGGGCAAAGAGCAAGTTAGTTCTGAGTCATTTAACAATTTGTAACCTGTCCCTCCCAAGGTTTAAGGGTGTTGGAGAGAACTCAGGGTGCTTTTACATGATCTCTAAAATCCGAGGCAAAGGGCTCCCAAATGCGGAGCTTAAAATTGTTTTCCCACCAGCTGCGAACTTTAAACAAAATAAAGTACGACCACGCCCAGCTAAGCGCACTCCAGCACACTTTAGAAGTACCTGGTCTCCGGAGGAAAAAAACTTCCAATGCGGATTGTAAAGCTGTGGATGCCAGGCTTCTGTTTGTTGTTTTGTCCCCGCCACCCCTTTAAGAGACAGGAATCCCTACAGGGCTGCTGGGGCTGCTCTGATGGCAGATGGAGGTGAGCCTGCATTCTTTTCTCCCTTTTTTTCTCCCTCCCATCGCCTCAAACAGGAGCAATGGAGGTTGGAAGGGTGGGAACACAGGAAGAGGAACAACACCCCACGATCTCTGGTCTGAATTTAATTTGCCAGCGGATTTTAGAGGTCGTGTAAAAGCGCCCTCAGAGGAATAACTCCCTGATTATTGGCTGCCTAAGGTGGTTGAGTTGCTTTGATTTTTGTTGTCTCTTCTGCCCATCTTTCTTCGCCTGAATTGTATTCCAGCTGCCCTTTGCCCCCATCTTTCCCCCTTTCCAGTCCATTATTCCCGGGTTCGCTGCTAACGGAGAACAAGGCACTTGGTGACATTAACGGATGCTAAATTTAGAGCCAAATGCTCCAAAGTCCCAGCCCGCGTATCAACCGCCTTGAATTTGTAACTGGCAGAGGTCAGGGAGTCAATGAATGTACTGTTGCCTGGTTTTAAAGGAAGGACAATTCATCTGGCTACAGACCAAGCAATATTTGGACACTCAGTAACATACTTAATCCCAAATAATCCGGAAGATTTTTTTTTTTGTGGGAGGTATGAATAGAGCAGCTGCAGAATGAGCGACTACTCCGGGCTTGCCTCCAAAGAGTCGTGTTTCTCTCTCTGATCTACGAGAACTGGAAAAGGACGTGGAGTTCTGTGATCAGCCACTCAAGATGGAGTTTAGAAATCTGACCGTTTTGGACTACAACTTCCATCATACACACACAGAGAGAGAGAAAGACAACACTTCCATCCTCTGATCCAAGCAGACAGAAAGGCAAAGTCCCTTGGTAGGGTCATAGCGTGGGGAGGGCAAGAGGGTCGGGGCACCCCGAGCGCAGCAATTAGGGGGTGCCAAATTGCCTACCGACCCCCCCACCGCTTCCCCCCCACCCACTATCCAAATTATATTTTGCAATGACGGGGGCGCAAAAACTGATTGTTGCCCCGGTCTCTGGAAGCCCTAGCTATGCCTCTGCCTTGGAGGGGATCAGATGACAAAAGGACGGGCCAAACTCCTTCCTTCCATCTCTCCACCTCACGGGTTTGTCCATTCCATGGCCAGCTGGAAAAGTTGATATACAATAGGACCCCCGTATCCACTGATTCATTATCCACTGATTCAGTTATCCACGGTTGGCAGAGGAAAAACCAAATACATAATTCAGCAGCCGCAAAGCAAGCTACTGTTGCAAAAAAGGAGCTGTAAAGCAAGTTGCTATCACAAAACAGCAGTTTTGGGGACATTTTGGCGTTCTCTCTTATCCACAGTTTTCATTATCCATGGGAAGGCTTGGAACCAATCCCCAGCGGATACTGGGGTCCTACTGTATTTTTAACTACAGCTCCCAGAATCCATGAGTCAGCATGACCCCTCCTCCAAACAGAAGTGAATTCAGAGGACTGCAGTAAAAGAAAGTAAACTTTTTTGGCAGCTCCCAGAAACCTCAGCTTGCCAGTTGATGGCGAAGGCTTCTGGGTTCTTGAACTTGATAGGATCTGGGTAAAATGTCAACCAGAGAGAGCTTCCTGGGACAGCCAAGCAGGCAGCGATAGGGACTCAACAGCCACGGTGGCTGTCATGCTTCCTCCAGGGCTTTCGGCTCACGTGGCTTGCCTGATAACACACGTCCCACAGGGCGAGTTGTTTCCGCTTCAGCTGGGATGTTGGGGTAGGCGGAAGACTGACTCCAAACTCCAGGCAGGTTTTGTTCATCCCGTGCTGCTGTCAGGACTTAGGCAACAAGGAAGCTCACGAGTCACAGTGCTGGTGCTCCAGTCCCTTGTTCCAAAGCAGGGTGGCAGGCCAAACAGTCAACACTCCCTGGTCCTCAACCTGCCCATCCTCTCTTGCAGGGCTGTTAGGTCTACAGTCTATCCACAACACACATACAAACATTGTCACACTGAGCCAGGGATACCCTCCCTGCTTGCCAGTTTAGAAGCCAGTAGAGAGAGTTATTCAGGCTTGAAAGATACCTAACAAACAACACTCATCCTTGATTCCACCATCACTCCTTGGGGGATGCTGAAATTAACATATCCTGGTCCTCAGGGAAAGAGACGAAGTCCCTAGGTCAGGCATGTCCAAACTTCAGTTATCCAGATGTTTTGGACCACAACTCCCACAGTCCTTTGCCATTGGCAACACAGCCTTGGAATTCTGGGAGTTGTGGTCCAAAACATCAAGAGGGCCAAAGTTAGGACATGCCTGCCCTAGGTCTAAGAAATCAAGGGTTGAGAAGTGTCCGGGCACCAGTTGAAGTCCCTTGGAACAGGTCTGCTTGTCTGAATCTCCGGGGATCCAGTGGTTCTCAACCTGTGGGTCCCCAGTTATTCTTGGACTGCAACTCCCAGAAGCCTCCACCACTCCCTGTGCTAGAAGGGATTTCTGGGAGTTGCAGTCCAGGAACATCTGGGGACCCACAGGCTGAGAACCACTGGGTTAGGCAATCTCTCAAGGCTCGGAGGGGAAGTTTGATTCTTGTGATTGAGATGGCTTTTAAGATGGACACTTAACAGTTATGTTAACCAGTTTCTAGCTTGCACTGGGACTAGTGGCATGAACACAACGGTGAAACTGACAACCTTAGGCATATGTGGGAGCCTGCAGTTCAACAGTTATTAAGTTATCTATTACAGTTGACATTACTCTGCTATGTATTTCTTCTTCTTCTTCAGAGGAACGGGGCAATCTGTGCATGTTATTTATTAGTTATATGTATACCTCCCCCTTGCTCTTAAAAGCCTCGTGGTACAACGGTTCAACTGCTGTCCTGCAGCTCCACTGTGCTCGCAACCCTGGGTTCAATCCCAGGGAGCTGGCTCCAGGTTCACTCAGCCTTCCATCCTTCCAAGGTCAGGAAGCTGAGCAACCAGCTTGCCGGGGAAGGGGAGCAATGTGTAGCCTGCATAATTCAGTTCTAAGCTCCCCATAGAGTGCTTTTACATGACCCCAAAATCCGCTGCAAAAATGCTCGCAGATGCGGAGCATAAAATTGTTTTCCCACCAGCAGCGGACTTAAAAAATAATAATAAAGTAGGACCACACCCACTTAAGCCACCCCAGCACATTTTACAAGTACCTGGCCTGGAGGAGGTAAAATCCTTGTTGCTGTTCCTTGTTGCTGTTTTAAAGCATTGCATGGCTGGCCCTCCTCCGCTTTTTGTTTGTTTTTGTTGGGTTCCCCCACCCCCTTTTAACAGAGGAATCCAAATGTCTGGAACAATTAGCTGCTGCCCACGGCAGGCGGAGGTAAGGTGAGCCTGCATTTTTTTCTCTCTCCCATCACCGCAGACAGAAGCAATAGAATCAGAGTGCGGGAGGTGGGAACACAGGAAGCAGAACAAAAACCACATGGGGGTGGGGAATCTGCATTTAAGTTGCCAGTGGATTTTAGGGGTCGTGTAAAAGCAGCCATAGAGTGCTTTAAGTGGTATAGGACAGTATGTAGGCAGCTCGCTTTGTTTTTTTGCTCTCAGTGAGTTCATAGTGGCCTATAGTGGTCTTTCCTACTTAATCCTAATAAGAAGCCTGGATTCTTGTTAGGACAGACCACTGGATCTCTTAAATGGGAGAAAGGCAGTATACACGTGTGAACTATCTCCTTGAGATGCCAGGAGGACCAAGGTGGAGGTAGAGTCAGTGGGAAAGAACATCTGGGCATGTTGGAGGCAACACCTCCTTCTCCAGCCGGGCCGAAGAGGACTCACATTAGATTAGAAGCGTGTTTGTGCATGTGTCAGATTATCCTTCCAGACAGAGTAACATGTGCTGCTTTCTTCTGTCATGACTGGAGGTCATATTGGCTCCTAAAATAAACCCGGGGAATATCACATGGTCTCGGGAGAGATGAGTTTTCGGAGCTTGTTGTGGGGGGGGAAACAGAAGAAAGGGAGAGCAGGGATTGAAGAGAGGAGGAAAAAGAACCACCAAGGAGAAGAATGGAGAAATAAAAGAGAGGTGTGTGTGTGGGAGCGAGAAAAGTGGAGATCTGAAAAAGGATATGAAGAATGGCGTGGGGTCACATATTAGTGAAACTATGTATTAGACAGGTGTATAAATAAACGTTCTGTATGTTTTTAAAACTAAGATCATGGCCACCGGTCCCATCACCTCCTGGCAAATAGAAGGGGAAGAAATGGAGGCAATGACAGAGTTTATTTTCTTGGGCTCCTTGATCACTGCAGATGGCGACTGCAGCAACGAAATAAAAAGACGCCTGCTTCTTGGGAGGAAAGCAATGGCAAACCTAGGCAGCATCCTAAAGAGCAGAGACATCACTTTGCCAACTAAGGTCAGGATAGTCAAAGCTATGGTTTTTCCAGTAGTGATGTATGGAAGTGAGAGCTGGACTATAAAGAAGGCTGATCGCCACAGAATCGATGCTTTTGAGCTGTGGTGGAGGAGAGTCTTGAGAGTCCCCTGGACTGTAAGGAGATCAAACCTATCCATCCTGAAAGAAATCAACCCTGAATGTTCACTGGAAGGACAGATTTTGAAGCTGAGTTGAGGCTCCAGTATTTTGGCCACCTCATGTGGAGAGAGGAGTCCTTGGAAAAGTCCCTGATGTTGGGAAAGATTGAAGGCAAAAGGAAAAGAGGACGGCAGAGAATGAGATGGTTGTACGGTGTCATCAATGCAACCAATATGGATTTGACCAAACTCCAGGAGGCAGTGGAAGATAGGAAGGCCTGGCGAGCTCTGGTCCATGGGGTCACAAAGAGTCGGACACGACTGAATGACTGAACAACAACAATGTTTTTAATTGATTTCTTAGTTGGAGTCTGCAAATGTGCAAAGTCACGGTGATTCAGTCTAGAGTTTTTTTCTATTAGACTGCAGGTGAAAAGAATGATTTTAAATGGGTTTGGCTGATGCAAGGTGCTGCAATAGCCATGATGCAGCCTGTTACCTGATTGGACAGACAAATATGTACAAGTGCTCTGTTAATCAGTGTTCAATGGGCCTTTGTGAGTAAGGCACCCACCATTCTTCGTTTGTCAACACTATGTACTGATTGTGCATGCCATGTGTGATGAAATGCTGGTATGCTGTTGATTTCTCTCCACGTAACTTACCTGTGCATATATGTAATAGAGATGGGCACGAATAAAAAAATGGTGTTTCGTTTGTCGTTTGTCGTTTAGGGGGTCCATTTCGGTTTGTTTCCATTTTTTGCGAATTTTTGCAAAAAAATGTTTTCATTTTCGTTTGTTTTGTTACCATTTCATTACCATTTATTTCAAATTTTTGTGTTTTTTTAGCATTTAAAGCAGTTCAATGTACTGCCGTAATGAAAATGAAACGGATGACAAAAATTCTGGTGTTTCTGTTCGTTTCGTTTCATTTTAGAGACAAAATTTGTTTGTCGTTTTGTTACGCAATGAAACAAAAAACAAAAACAGAAATGAAAAATTGTTCATTTCGTGCCCATCTCTAATATGTAATATATCTGTTTTGTTTTAAGTAAGCTCTGACTTTGTCTGATTCTGCTTCTGTCTATGTAATTGTTCAACAAGTACAGTGGAGCCTCAATTTACAAATTTAATCCATTCTGAATGCATGCTCCTAAGTCGAACTACAGTGGTACCTTCTATGAAGGAATTAGTTTGTTCCGAATGAAATTATGTTAAGCAAATTTTCCTTTATACAAATTTCCCATAGGAATGCATCAAAAACAGAATAATCCCTGATTGTGACCATTTTTATGTTGTACAGATTCACCCCATAGACGATTCTGTTAAGCAAATATCCCCTATCTCCAGATTTTTACGTTGTACAGATTTTATGTTATACAAACTGTTTGTTATACGAGGGTCCACTGTACTCTTTAAGTCGGGGTACCTATCTAAAAATGGAAAAAATAAGTTACAAAATACAAAAACTGGAAAAAAATATTTGTAAGTCAAGCAGACCATATCTAAAATTTGTAAGGTGGCAGTTAAGACGCAAACAGTTTTCTGCTCTTAAGTCGGATTGCTCGTAAGTCGAGCTGCTCTGAAGTCAGGGTACCACTGTATTTGCTTCCGTTGGCAGAACAAATGGCAAACTACTTGATCCACGGAGATAAAGCATCTTTTCCATTTCGGGGAAAACACGGATCATAATTCTGAGAAGGGTCTATTAAGTGGTGCATGCAATTAAATAGCTGGCCTGCTCGTATAAACAGGCGCACCAGCCACGTGCTTTCTTGCAAGAGGCCCTTGGTCTGCCCATCAAGCGGACTCGCATCATCCATTGCCAACATGGCACCTTCACAAGCCCCTCTAGAATTGCCGCTAATGAACCCCGGATTAGCTTTGTCCCAGCTATTAGCTGCTACTGTTTTCCTGATGAATAAAAGCATCTGGCGTTCCAATTAGTGGCAGGGATTAAAACAGGGGACGCGAACAAGAGGAAGGCCGAGAGAGGCATATATTTAAAGGCTTTTGTTAACGAGGGATGGGTTTAGTTCTTTGGAACTCCTTCCCGGGAATTCAGGGGGCGACTTTGCATCGCCTCTTCGGTTTCCTTCACCGCCCTTGAGACGCAAGGGTGGCAAATCGTGGCCGCGAGCAAACTCCTAGCAAACCCGAGCCAGCCTCTTTGGTGGTGAGGGACGATGGGAGCTGTGATCCAGTTATCTATGGAGGGTCACCCATGGCTCCCCACTTGCATCTACAAAGCCAATGAGAGAATCAGAAAATCAGAGAGTTGGAAGAGACCTCAAGGGCCATCCAGTCCAGGCCAGATGCCACCACCACATCCTGTGGCAGGGAGTTCCACAGACTAACAAGGTGCTGGGTGATAAAATATTTTCTTTTGTCTGTTCTTACTCTCCCAGCCCTCAATTTGAGTGTATGTCCCTCTAGTTCTGGCAGCCTTCAAAAGAGGACTGGACAGATTCCTGGAGGAAAAGTCCATCACAGGTTACAAACCATGATGGAGATGGGTCATCTCCAGGCTTAAAACCGGGGTACTTCAAGGACCAGATGCATGGGGGTGGTATCAGGAGACAGAGATCTAGACTTGTGCGTGCCCAGGCACATTTGGCAGGGCTGCTCTAAGATACAGGAAGCTGGACTAGATGGTCCTTTGGCCTGGCCCAGCATGGCTCTTCTTATGTTCTTATGTTCTTATGTTCTTTTTAGATGTAGGGTTTGTGGCTTATGGGAGTTGTAGTCCAACAGATTGGGAAGGCGCCAAGCTCTGGAAGGAAGCTTCAATGCCTTTGCATCCCACGAAGAGCACATTTGGCCAAGACTTGACTTGACCCAGATGTCTTGTTGCAATGCAATGTTTAAGATCGCACACTTCCTTTGAGACGAGTTCCCCAAAACAGAAACCATTACAAGCCATAGGTTAGAACTGGAACACCACGTCCCTTTTGCTTGCTTGTTCAATCCCTCCCTGATGTTGCCCTTCTCTCGCCGCAAAGAGAGAAAACTTGCCACCAGTTGTTATTTTATGAGATCATATTTTAATATTTTATTAACTTATGCTTCCAGCTGCCTAGAGAACTGTGCTATTGGGCAGATTTATACACTGGGCTAAATTACCTGGTAAGCAAGTGAGTCCATCAATAAAGCCCAAGACTTTCCACAGGCTAGTCACTGGAGACTAAGAACATCTTTCCTGAGAAGCACTGGTGGGGATTTCTCAGTGACAGTGTCCAAGCCATTGCCTATATGAGATTTATTATAACCCCCAAAATAGGCATCCGTAGATGCTCTGAGTTTGGGTATCGCCTGGTCTGCTCAGAAAGATGGATTTTCCTTGGATGCTTGTTTGGCCGAATGATTCATATTGGGAAGTGGCGCCGCAGCTATTTTTAGAGCAGACAATTCTCTTTTTCCCCAAAGGCCATGTTGCAATGTTTGCGCTAAGCCAGAAAAGCGAGTCTCGGTGGAAGAGAGCAAGCTGGCCTCAGCGTGGGCAGCACCGGGAAAGGCTTTTTGGCTGCTCTTCTTAAATCGGAAGGATGCGATCGATCAACCTCCAATGGGGATTCTAGTGAGGGCTGATGCTGTCCAGGAGGATCAGCCCTCCAACTCCCCAGATTAAACACCCCTTATCTTTATGTCAAGGGGTGAACATAAGAACATCAGAACATCAGAAGAGCCCTGCTGGATCAGGCCAAAGGCCCATCTAGTCCAGCTTCCTGTATCTCACAGCGGCCCCACCAGATGCCTCTGGGAGCACACAAGACTAGATCTCTGTCTCCTGAGACCACTCCCCTGCATCCAGCCCGTAAAGTACCCTGGTTTTAAGCCTGGAGATGATACATCTCCATCAGGGTTTGTCACCTGTGATGGACTTTTCCGCCAGGAATCTGTTCAATCCCCTTTTGAAGGCATCCAGGCCAGATGCCATCACCACCTCCTGTGACAGTGAGTTCCACAGACTAACAACACACTGGGTGAAAAAAATATTTTGTTTTTTCTGTTCTTACTCTCCCAGCCCCCGCTTTGAGTGTTTGTCCCCTAGTTCTGGTATTTTGTGAGAAGGAGAAGAGTGTCCCTCTATCCACTCTACTCATGTCTTGCATTATCTTGTACAATGCTTCTTCCCCTGTCAGGAGGTGCCATTCAGGGCTCTCGAGCTGTGGGTGTCCACTGGAAAGTCAAAATGTTTTAGCTTCTCATCCAACCACGGCATATTTTGCCCTAGAACAGAGAAAGCTCAAAGTGATACTTTGCCCCTTAGAAAAACCAATGCACTGTCACTCCATGGCTACTTTAAGAGTTGTAGCAAAGCTCAGAGGAAAGTCAGATGGGGGGGGGGAGTTGTCAGTGCAATCATTTTACCTTCTAATTGAAAATCCCCAACCTATCTGGAACGGGTCTTTCAGCCTCTGCTGAAATCTGGAACTGGTCTTCAACCACCAATTTTGTGGACCAAAACCCATGGCATACGGTAGGCATGGAAACCCGTGTCCTCCAAAATTTAGCATGACTCCCTATTATACCAAGGGAGGCTCCCCTTCCCCATCTCATGACAGGTCATAAACATGCTGCTAATTCTGTTCCAGATTTTAGAGGGGCCAAGATGCAGAATCTAGGTTCTTTCTTTCTTTCTTTCTTTCTTTCTTTCTTTCTTTCTTTCTTTCTTTCTTTCTTTCTTTCTTTCTTTCTTTCTTTCTTTCTTTCTTTCTTCTGGACAGCATCTCTTCCTTCCTTCCTTCCTTCCTTCCTTCCTTCCTTCCTTCCTTCCTTCCTTCCTTCCTTTCCTTCCTTCTTCTCTCTCTGTAATTCCTTGGCTTCAGAGACTAGGACTCAGGGCAATGTTTTCAAACTACAGGAAAAGAGATTCCCTTTGAACATTAGGAAGAACTTCATGACGGTTAGAGCTGTTCAGCAGTGGAACATGCTGCCACAAAGGAGGTTGGTGGAGTCTCCTTCTTTGGAGGTTTTTAAGCAGAGGCTGGATGGCCATCTGTCGGGCGTCCTGTGATGGAGGTTCCTGCATGGCAGGGGGTTGGACCGGATGGCCCTTGAGGTCTCTCCCAACTCTATAATTCTATGATTCTATGATTCTGTGAGGACCTTGGAAAGCTTCTGGAGCAGATGTCCTCCCTTGTGGCATGGGAGCCGCCACCCCTGGTTGCAGCCAACATAACCCATCGGAGGACCTTATGGAAGTGGTCATCTCAGGGCGTTTACACATGACCCCTAAACTCCGGGGCAGATGGCTCCCAGTTCCGGAGCTTAAAAATGTTTCCCCACCAGCTCCGGAGTTTACAGGAAATTAAGTGCGACCACGCCCACTTTAGCGCGTCCCAGCGCACCTTTCAAGTACCTGCTCTCTGGAGGTGAAAATTCTTTGATGTGGTGTAACGATAGTGAGTGCAGGGCTCTCCTCACTTCTGTTTGTTGTTTTTTGGCTCCCGCCCCTTTAAGAGCTACTTAAGAGACTGGAATGTTGCCGCGGCGAGAGCGAGAGGCAGAATGGAGGTGAGCCAGGTCTCTTTTCTTCCTGTTTTTTCTCCCTCCCCTCACGCAGCCAGCAGCCAGGAGTGCGGAGGGGGTGGGAACGCAGGAACAGCGACAAACCCCTAAGATCTCTGGTCCGAATTTAAGTGGCCAGCGGATTTTAGGGGTGGGGTGAAAAGGCTCTCAGACTTCTTAACAGCCTCTGTTATTTGCAAACGTAGATCTGTCCTGGATTCTTTTTCAACCCACCCACCTCGCCCCGACCAATTGGTGCGTAAGAAGCGGGCTCATGCCTTTGTTTTGGAACAGAACTCAGCAGAACAAAGAAATGCATAGAGAAATCTTGCATTTATTCCACCACTTTTAACAGCACGCTGGAAACAAAGGGTGTCAATATCAGGCAGCAGAGGCTCGTACACAAACACTGCATAGTCACAGCACAACATATAGACAGGCTGACCGCCACATTCATTACACACAGGTAACTCTACCCTCTCTCCTGACGTTGGAAGCACGGACAACGAGAGGTCCCACGGCATGGTGTTACATGTGGAATCGGAACAACAACAGCACCAGCACGGCCACTACCATCATCATCACCACCACCACCACCACACCCACAGGGCAGCCATCGCCTTTGGCTGGCTGAGCACCAACCGGTCTGGTCGCCGTTCTCATCTGGCTCGATAGCCTGAGGCAAAAAAAAAGCCTAACTCTTTTGTACCTCAGTTTTCCCACTCTGTAAAATGGGGAGAGCGCAACAGTGCTCTCCGTTGTAAAAACATCTGAGGCACCATGAAGTGCAAAGGATTGTCACTCTTAGTCAGTATTGCTGTGGATGTTGGACAGAAGGAGGGTGTTCCCCCTCCGTTTTTTTTTTTTAAATCTGGAAGACACAAAGGAGGCAAGATCATCATATGTCTCCTCCATTTTGAACGCCAAATGGCCTGTCTTGTTTTTGTTTTACAAGGATGTGTGCTTTTTGACTGCCCCCATGCTTCTAATGCCCTTCATTCCTATTAGAGTGAAGGCCAACATTCACATTCAGACATAAATTCCTAGAATAGTAATGGCTTTCTTCCTTCACCGTTAAGAAGCTTACATGAGAAATTGAGGTGGGTGGGGTGTCGACCACTTACAATGAAACTTGACCAATGGGGCCATCATAGAAGGAGGACACAAGACTGCGGTTCTACCCTGAGGCTGTCAGACACACACGGCCATGTTCTGTTTACAGGGAAGGGGACAAATGTTCACAAGGAGGGGGATTCATGGCCTTAGGTGGTGGGGGAACGGCACCCAGTTCACACAGAGGCAAGGAAGACAAAACTTGAGTGAGAGTTTTCTGGGTTGTTTTCATAAACCATCACCCACACTTGCTCTCCTAAGGGACCACCCTCTCCACCAACCTGTGCCCACACACACCCCACACCCCACACCTTGCAATGGAAGATGTTTTACAACAGAACTTTTTAAAGAACTCCTGCCCACGAGGGTCACATGACGGTGCACTTCTCGGCAGACTGCTTCAGATCATCCAGCGTGGCCTGGGCTTTGCCCTTCAGCGAATCTATATCCAGGTTCTGGATGTTGGTCAGCTGCCCGATGACAGAGTCCTTTTCCTCTTCCTCGACGTTGTCCTGCTCGATCATCTTGGCCAGCTCCTTCGGGAGCTCCACGTCACCCCCGACCACTTGGATTTGGCTGTCGTCCATTTCGTTCTACGGAGAAAAGTGTTAGTGAGAGCAGAGGAGAGGTGGTGGCAGCGGTGGGATTCAGGAACTGCTGCTGAGTCTTACACTCCCAGGATTCCAGTTTGGCCCTTTGGGCTTCCCCAGTGGGGTGGAGGGCTGCCCCTCATTCCTAGAGCACTCTTTCTTGGTAACGGTGACAAAAAGGGGAAACTAGTTTGAATAGTCATCCGTTTGTTTTGCATAGCCAATCACCAAGCTGGTGAAAGGAGGTTAAGAATGCTATACTTATTTTTATTTATTTTTAGAGTATTTTTACCCTACCTTTCTCCTTGGAAAAGGACCCAAGGTGGCTTTCAGTAATGAGGGATAATATACAATCCAGTAGAATTAGGACATGTTCAAGTATTTGAGAACAAGGAATTGAGGGACATCTTACATCTTACAGCATTAATAGACAATATCAGTGATAGTGAACCTTTCAAAGACCGAAGGCCCAAAGTGTGATTCAAAGCCCACTAATTTTTCGCAAAGTGCCAATACAGCAATTTAACCTGAATGCAGGTGGCTGTGAAAGGGCGATGTCGGGTGCCCACAGAAAGGGCTCTGAGTGTCACTTTTGGCACTCGTGCCATAGGTTTGCCAAAACTGCTATACAGTATATGGAAACCTAATGGGTGCTGGAATGTTCAGTTAGGAGAGCTGAGGTTCAGTTATCCGAGAGTCATTTTTGTTGGTCAGTTGGTCAGGTATGGGATTTTGACTTCTCCTTTACCCTCCAGTGGTTCTGGAGACAATTACTACACATTTCATGGACAGCAAGGATTACCAACAAGGAAGTCCTGTTGTTGTTGTTGTTGTTGTTGTTGTTGTTGTTGTTGTTGTTGTTGTTGTTGTTGTTGTTGTGTCATACAGTTGTGACTGACTCTTCGTGACCCCATGTCCATGGAGTTTTCTTGGCAGGAAGACTGGAGTGGCTTGCCAGTTCCTACTCCAGGCGCCTACAGCACTGGGTATTCCCTGGTGGCCTCCCATCCAAGTACTAACCAGGGCTGACCCTGCTTAGCTTTCAAAAACAGGCAAGATCGGATGTGCTCAGGGTATCTAGGCAGCTCTAAGGAAGCCCTAGATGGAGTCAATCCAAAAATATCTCTGGAAGCCAAGATCACCCAACAAAAACTCATACCTCCATCATGTCATGTGAGCCGACTCACTCAAAAATGATGCAGGGATTGGTCCATGGTAAAAGAAGAAGGAGCTGCCAGGGACTCATTGGCTTGACTCCATCAGAAGGCACACTGGAATGGTGCTGATGGAACTAAAAGAAGCTGCAAGAGAGGCATGGAGGCATGGAGAGCATCAGACCACAACGTGACCAAGAGTCGGTCACGATGGAATGGACAGAAGAAGACTTTACACTCACAAAAGCCATGTGAGCTAGCTCAGTGATTCTCAACCTGTGGGTCCCCAGATGTTCCTGGACTGCAACTCCCAGAAACCCCTTCCAGCACAGCGAGTGGTGGAGGCTTCTGGCAGTTGCTGTCCAGGAACATCTGGGGACCCACCGATTGAGAACCACTGAGCTAGATCATCAAGAGACAGACAGCTCCAGCTTACAGAATGAATTCTACACTTTAGTGGGAGCCCAAAGATATCCTCTGTTCGAGTCAAATATCCTCAACACTCCACTTTGAATTGTCCTGGAGAGATAGTATAAAGAAAGAGAAGTGCTAAAGGAGGATGGGGAAGCAAAAAGGAAATGGGAATGAGAGAGAGAGAGAGAGAGAGAGAGACTCCTTCATTTGGTTTCCAGGCTGGCTATAAAGTGTTGTGCTTGCTGATCTCAGCAGAACATGGGTGGGTGTGATTATCACACCTCTGTAGTTAAAGAACATGAAACTTCAGAAATGGGACAAGAGTTGGAATAGATATGGGGACACTATGACGCTATAAGGCAGCCTACTCGTGGAGAGTGACGTCAGAAGATGTAGTTGGTGGTGGACAAATTGACTGTGGTCAACAGCACTACCATGTTAGAATTATGGAGGAGAAGGCAGAGACCAAGATGAAAATAAAACCAGTGTGGTTTGTGTGGAGTGTTGGATCAAATCTAGGAGAGACAAGTTTAACGATGGTCCATGGAGAAACTTCACCCATTCAACTCAATGCCATAGGACTGTTCTGAGGATGCAATGCGAGTGTGAAAATGATCTACGTCAGTGGTGGCGACCCTTCGACACTCCTGATGTTTTGGGCCACAACTGTCACTGACCATACAGGCTTGGAATTATGGGTGTTGTGGTCCAAACATCTGGCGTGCCAAAGGTTGGCCACCATCACTGATCTATGTGTTCTGCCCTGGGATCCTTCTACAATAGATTGTAGGGGTGGGATGTTCAGTCATACTCTTAGTTGAGGACCACTGTCATGGCATCCCACCCTCCGTATCACAAGAGTTATCTCCCCATGCAAGCGCTTTGGAATATTCATAGAACTGCATGGATGGTCATCGAGAGGAGAGCAAGCCAACATTTCCCCACTACTCTGACTTTTACTTGGCACTGCTTCTCTTTGAGGTCCCAGTGCAACTCACTGGGATGGTAAGAAATGGCACAGAAGGGCCGTCTTATTTTGCCACATTGTGTCAGTGAATAAGCCATCGCAGTGCATTTAAAAAAAAGATCAAACCGAAAGAGAAACAGGGAAAAAGTAGGGCACTGTAGCTGTCCTTCCTGGCAGATGTAAACCGAAGGTACTGGAGAGAAAGGCTTCCAAATTAAAAATGTCTGATGGTTCTCAAGTGAGGGACAGATCCCTGAAACATGATATTTTGCTGTTGACGACCCTCATGCACCTTAGTGCAAAATGTATTCACTCCAATGGACCGGAGCGGGAGCACTGGATTTGTTTCTGCCAGGTTTTCAGTTCCTTACTGTGCAAATGCATGCATGTCCTCTCCAATGTCAGTGAGTTCATTGGGGGTTACTCACAAGTTACTGGTAGCTGTATGAGTGCAGCCGTCAAGAGTGAAAAGTATTCTGCTTATATACCGCCCCATACCGCTTCAAGTAGTCTCTGGGCGGTTTACAGTTTAATTACAGTATGCAGGCTGCACATTGCACACACACACACCAGCAAACTGGGTACTCATTTTACCAACCTTGGAAGGATGGAAGGCTGAGTGAACCTTGAGCCTGCTACCTGGGATTGAACCCCAGGTCGTGAGCACCGTTTTACCTGCAGGACAGGCATTTAACCCCTGTGCCATGAGGCTGCACTTTGGTAATCTGGAAACAGTTGAGCTGGTGAACCAGACCTTCTACTGTTCCTCATGAGATACAGGTAAAATACTATCTTCCCCAGTACCTAGACCTTAAGTGGGTAACTGTATGATTCATTCTTATTACATCTCTGTTTTTGTCTTTGCACCCAACGAAGTGAGAATATCAGATTATTAGCTACACTCCAGAAAGCATGAATCATAGATAAGGGAGAAATTCACGGTAAACCATTTACTACTTGACTCATATAATCTGAATCATTATTGCAATTTGCAATTATTATTATTAATGCTAGTAGCAGGGTGTCTTAGCCAGCAGAGTCATCAATTCACGTTGGCTAGGTGGGGCTTTCGGGCAGCTGCTAGCCTAAGAAAGTATATTTTCCAAATTCGTCCCTAGGATCTGATTGGATAGTATGCATCGTGGGGCAGGTGCCTAAGAGCAGCTAAGCCCTGCAGTCATGTCCAAACTTCAGCCCTCCTGATGTTTTGGACCACAACTCCCAGAATTCTAAGCTTAGATTGCCAATGGCAAAGGACCGTGGGAGTTGCGGTCTAAAACATCTGGAGGGCCAAAGTTTGGGCATTCCTGAAGGCGTTCTTGGCTTGGAGGTGTGCCTGTATAGGAGACAAGGAAGGAATCCGACTTGCAATGCTTTCAGGGCCACCTGCGTTAGAGGGAGATGATCTTCTTCAAGCCGCCGATTTCAGAAAAGGGTAGCCAACGAGTTCTTTAGAATTCTCTGTGGCTTGACTTTGGGAAGGATGTGCCATCAGCCATCCTGCCTTAGGTAGCAGACTATCTTGAGCTGCACCTGGTTCCTTGGGGCAATAACAATAATAAGCACCGGCAGGAGGCAGGGCAAGATGGCTATTGGATTCTCTACTAACTTTTTAGTCCTGTGATTCTGGGAAATGAAACATCCTCTGTATTTTTTTTAAAAAAAAAAAAACCTGCCTTCTCCCTGAATTAAAATGCACTTGCAAATGGTAAATGCACTTCGAATCCATCCAGGTGCACAATGCAGGCAGGCAAAATTAAGTGTCCAATATTCAGAAACACACCATCGTCTCAGTTCACAGCCTTAGAGATCAAAGAAATGTGATCTAGTGGTGAAGACAACCAGCTCCCGAGAGGGAGGAAAAAAATTGAATGGAATGTTTGCGCTAACGTACATCTCACAGATTTCTGACTTGGTTGGAATGGAAAGAATGTTGGATTTTTCCCATCCCATCAAGGCTGTGTAGAGACAAAAGGAAGATTCCCATCCGAACAAGTTGATTTTGGGAATTATGAAAGGAAAGAAATCTTATTTAATCTGTGTGTATCTTTACTGTCAGGTTTGGAGAAAAGACACTGATAGGATGTTCAGCCTGATGCGAACATAATCCATTTGGTTTTGACTGGGAAGGGCCTTGGTCTAGATGGGTGTGGGTGTAGGGCACAGATAAATCAGGGAGCACAATGATTTGGGCAACCCGGCCTTTGATTTAGAAGCCACTGGCTCAGTGAAGAAGCAAGCAGGACCACTATCGACATCAACCTCTTAGGTTTGCAGAACAGGGAGGGGCTCTATGGATCTGGGAAATCTCCTGGTGGTTCAATGCCACAGACAGTTAGGGACAAAGCCACATGTGGGAGGGTTCCCAGATTCACAGTTACGTGCACAGACTTTCTTTCCCATAGGCCCCCTTTTAGCACATGAGTAGAGACAAACTAGCCGCCTAGATGCCCTAAGCACATCCGATCTCGCCTGATTTTGGAAGCTAAGCAGGGTCAGCTCTGGTTAGTACTTGGATGGGAGACCACCAGGGAATGCCAAGTGCTGTGGGCGCCTGGAGTAGGAACTGGCAAGCCACTCCAGTATTCCTGCCAAGAAAACTCCGTGGGCATGGGGTCACGAAGAGTTGTTCACGACTGTAACGACACAACACACACACACACACACACACACACACACACACACACACACACACACACACACACACACACACACACACACACAGAGAGAGAGAGAGAGAGAGAGAGAGAGAGAGAGAGAGAGAGAGAGAGAGAGAGAGAGAGAGAGAGAGAAACTGGCCAACTGATATCATGGATAAGGACTTGAGTCCTGAGACTCTCAGTCAAGTCGCACTGGTAACTCAACTTGGACTTGACTTCAGATTTATTTTCCAATGACTCAGATTTTACTTGTAACTTGAAACCCACCCACTCTTCCCTTTTTTTCCAGCAGAGGAGCATGTTTTTAGTAGGGGCTCAGACTTGGGTTTTGGGACTCTTAGACTTTTTATCAAAGACTTTGACTTTGACTTGGGACTTGATACCAAAGGCTTAGTTTCATGCACAAAAGACATGCCCACACCCCCGCTTCTTGCATAACAGAAGAGAATGGGAAAAAAACCCCTACCATTATGAATGGTACAGGAGGTGGTGATGGCATCTCGCCTGGATGCCTTCCAAAGGGGTTTGGACAGATTCCTGGAGGAAAAGTCCACCACAGGTTAAAAACCATGATGGAGATGCGTCATCTCCAGGCTTAAAACCAGGGTACTTCAAGAGCCAGATGCAGGGGAGTGGTATCAGGAGACAGAGATCTAGTCTCATGTGCTCCCAGAGGCATTTGGTGGGGCCTCTGTGAGATACAGGAAGCTGGACTAGATGGGCCTTTGGCCTGACCCAGCAGGGCTCTTCTTAAGTTCTTATGTTCTGATGAATCTAGTCCAGTATAGTCCAATTTGTATGTGGGATCTGGATAACTGTGGCTTGCCACTGTTCTGAAATTTCCACAGTCCTTCACCAATGGCTATGGCAGCTCTGGACAAATGAGGCCAACATAACCCAAAAGCCCACAGCTGATCTCCTCTGCTCTACTTCATCTTGTCCAAGGCACCCGCTAAGGTTGGGAACTTGGGCTCACCTGCTAGCTGGTCTTCAGAACAAATGATGCCAAGGGCAGAATCCAGAGCCTTCTACATACCAAATAAAGGTTCTGCCTCAGAGCTACAGTACACTACTAAAAGGGAGTGGGGGGGGCTACTCAGCAACTTTGCCATCATCTTCGACAGATGTGCGCTGTAGGAGAAAAGAACCACATCCTTCCCTTCCCGCCCACATGTTGGTGGTCATTGACACTTTGTCAACACCAGCCAGTCCGCGTTTGGGGACTCGTAGGACTGAGGTATCCATCTGCCTCGCTCTTCACACCCTGCCTCCCTCTGTAACGTAAAATATCATTATTTTCTCTCCGTATTCAATCGTAGGTAGCTGTTACTCGCAAGAAGGGTGATGGAACCTGTTTCAGGGCACTGTGGTGTAATGGTTAGAGGGTTCCTCTGAGAACTGGGAAATCTAAGTTCTGGTTTCCACCCAGCCATGAAACCTGGTTTGATAGCCTAGAGGCAGTCACCATCTTCCAGTGTACTTAACATAAGAACATAAGAAGAGCCCTGCTGGATCAGGCCAAAGGCCCATCTAGTCCAGCTTCCTGTATCTCACAGTGGCCCCACCAAATGCATCTGGGAGCGCACGAGACTAGATCGCTGTCTCCTGAGACCACTCCCCTGCATCTGGTCCTTAAGGTACCCCGGTTTAAGCTTGGAGATGATACATTTCCCTCATGGTTTGTAACCTATGATGGACTTTTCCTCCAGGAATCTGTCCAATCCTCTTTTGAAGGCCTCCAGGCTAGATGCCATCACCACCTCTTGTGGCAGGGAGTTCCACAGACTAACAACACGCTGAGTAAAAAAATATTTTCTTTTGTCTGTTCTCACTCTCCCAACCCTCAATTTGAGTAGATGTCCCCTAGTTCTGGTATTTTGTGAGAGGGAGAAGAGTGTCCCTCTATCCACTTTACTCATGCCCTGCATTATTTTGTTCATCTCAATCATATCACCATTGTATTGGAATAAACTTCTGAGTGAGATAAGCCTTGCAGAGTCCCTGCCTGCCTTTAAGAGAGCTGTTAAAACCTTGCTCTTTAAAGAAGCATTTGGCGACCACTAATTTAATTTAATTTAATTTAATTTAATTTAATTTAATCTGGATCCCCCCCCTTTTTTGGACCTATAGAACAAGATTCCTTGCTGTTGTTGTTTTATTTTGTTGTAGTTGTTGTTGAATTTTATTGTAGTGTTGTAAACTGCCCAGAGTTCCTTTGGAAGACAGGTGGTATATAAGTGTATAAATAAATAAACACAGTAGGATCCCCGTATCCACTGATTCAGTTATCCACGGTTGGCAGAGGAAAAAATTAAATAATTCAGCAGCCACAAAGCAAGCTATTGTCACAAACAGCAGTCATAAAGCAAGCTACTGTCAGGAAACAGCAGTTTGGAGGTGGGTGGGCAGGCGTTCTCTCTTATCCAGTTTTCATTATCCACGGGAAGGCCTGGAACCAATCTCCAGTGGATACTGGGGTCCTACTGTATACATTAATAAGTGTTGTCAAATAATTTCTAGGGACCTTGGACCTTTCCATGGAGCCCATTCAGTGAAAGGCGAGGTGTCAAGTTAATCATCACCATCACCATTGTAAAACGGACGAGCTGAAAAGCAGAACTTCAAAGAACCTAATAGAACTTCAAAGCTGAAGTTGAATTCCCAACCTCTCAACCACTGAGCTAGATCAATAAAAGGGCCTCAGGAGAGGAGGGCGGTGAGGGTTTGGCCAGCGTCCCTTTGAGACCATCTGCTGAAACAAAAGGCAGGGCCACCTACCTTGGGCAGCCTGTATTTGTCTCGGAAGTGTGAATTGCGCTGGGCAAACCTCCATTCTGAGGATGACCAACTGTCAGCCAACGAGGAAGCTCCGCGAAAGTGGGGTTTCAACGTTTCAGGCAAAGAAAGGACCCGGGAGTCTGGTTACCGAAGTGGAGGAAATCAGAAGGTTATCCAAGGGAGGTGTTCGTTTCCTCCTCCAACGTTGTTTATCCATCCTGATAGAACACTAATCACTCAGGGTGCCTCCACAAGATTTCGCTCTGTATCATCATGCTTAATTCATTAGGAATAATTGTTGAACTCTGTCCTCTATAGGCATACTCCATTGTTGCTAATTAGTACTGTACTTCCATGCTGATGTGTGTGATTCTCTCTCTCTCTCTCTTCCCCCCCCCTCTGTGTGTGCATGAGAGAGAGAGAGAGAGAGAGAGACAGACAGACAGACAGACAGACAGACAGACAGACAGACAGACAGACAGACATGGGAGGGGAAGCAAGTGAATGAGAACAAAAGTTTGCATGTAGAACAGATCTGTGCATCTCTTTATATGCCTATTGGGCAGTACATAACTCAAATGAATGAATGAATGAATGAATGAATGAATGAATGAATGAGTGAATGAATGAATGAATGACATATTCATCATTCCAGATGTTTTAGCTCTTTTTTAGTGGTACTCTCATACAGATCATCATCTTTACACTGTTGTTGTTCCGTACCATCCAGTCAAAACTGACGTACAGTGACCCCAACAGACCTTCAAGGTAGGTATGGTATTTGAGGAGTAGTTTACCTAGTTCACTTCCCTCAGTTCAATTTCACTGCATGCCCAGCCAAGGAATTAAGCCCTGATTTCCAGAGTCCTCGTCCTCTATTGCTTTGTCCACTCCATCATGCTGGATACATCTTTCCATCCCATAATCCCTAATAGTGGTCACTCCAGGACTAATGTATATATAGGAGCGGCGACATTACACATGAATGTGTGCTGAAAGTATAAGGGGCGGTTGGTATCCTGACAGATAGATTATAAGATAATGGATAAGAACTGTAAATCAGCCAATCCACTGGTTGAAAGCCGGAATAAATAGTATTTGAGTTGTGAATAAGCTCAGCCCACTCATTTCATAGGGGTCTGTCCTAAACGCAGGCAGAAAAACTTGGACGTGCTTTGGTTCCGTTATTTTCTATGGGTCTGCACCAAGTAGAAGTGAATTTGCACTTAAGCCAGGGTGTAACCCTTCTGTTTTGATCTCGTTTGTTCTTTAACAGTGATTTGTTGGGGGGGGGAGGCTTTCAGAAAACAATGCGAAACAACATCAAAATGTTCTAAATTAGCCCACTGGCTAAATAAATATGGGAGTAATCCCTATTAACTCTCCCTGAAGAAAGTTCTGGAGCTCCTCCTTTCACTTGATGATGGAGACGAGGATGGTTTTCAAGAGTTTTTCTACCCCATTCCTTCCCATTGTGGGAGAAATCACAGCTGGCGACGTCATGGTTTTGGAAGAGAAGACAGGTTTGTAACCTACCGGGCATGACAAAACTCATGCTCATTGGTGTGTCTAAGCGAACAACACAAAAGTTAGAAAGCCATCCGTGTTCTCCACCTCAGCCTGCTTTCCAGGAGGTTTCTTGGGTAGACTTTTATTTTAGGGCAATAGACCGATTCAAAAGACGTCGATGGGACGGCTAAATAACTTTCATTCCATGTACTACTGCCAAATTCAGCTGCAGTTTTGAAAACACTGAGTGACTGTTTCAACAGCAACAGCAATGAGAACCACCTTTGAAGTAGGGAGCTGGAAGGAATCACTGAGTCCAGTCCCTTTCAAGGAGGCTCTTTGGGGGCTTGAACTCTCAGCCTAAGTCACTGAGCTATTTTTGACCATGGAACAGGCTCTCTTGAGAGCCAGTTGTCTTCCCTTTGCTGGAGTTCAGGGCAGGCCCTTTAGCTAACTGTCAAGGACACAGCCTGTTGCCTCCAACTTCATAAGAACGTAAGAACACAAGAAGAGCCCTGCTGGATCAGGCCAAAGGCCCATCTAGTCCAGCTTTCTGTATCTCACAGTGGCCCCACCATATGTGTCTGGGAGCGCATGAGACTAGATCTGTCTCCTGATACCACTCCACTGCATCTGGTCCTTGAAGCACCCTGGTTTTTAGCCTGGAGATTACATTCACAGCTTTACAATCTGCATTGGAAGATTTTTTACCTCTGGAGACCAGGTACTTCTAAAGTGCGCTGGGGTGTGCTTAGGTGGGCATGGTCGTACTTAATAGTTTTTTAAAGTCCACAGCTGGTGGGAAAACAATTTTAAGCTCCAGATCTGGGAGCACTTTGTCTCGGATTTTAGGGGTCGTGTAAAAGCAGCCATTATGTCCTCTATTTGTAGTATTTTGTGAGAGGGAGAAGAGCGTCCCTCTATCCACTTTATTCACGCCCTGCATTATTTTGTACATCTTGATCTTATCCCCCCTCAGGCCCCCCAGATCAAGCACTGGGCCCACCTGGGCTAGATAACCTCCAAGGGACCTTCCAACCATGTAATTCAATCATTCTGTGGCAGGGGTGTTGTTGCTTCCAGCAGCAGCATTGTCTTAGGTGGGTCCTGTGAGCCAGGGATCCAATGATGCTGAGCAAAGCAGGAATGGATCTGCTTTGCTAAGGGGAATCCATCGGTGTGGGTCCAGGGAGAAGGAAAAAGGTGTGAAATACAGTACAAACCTTTGACATTTGGGAAGGTGCTTTGCTTCTCAGCTAGAATGGTAGAGTCCAGGATCAGTTCAACCATCATCATAGAAAGGATGGCTGCTACACTCTTAAATACAGTGGTATCTCGGATAACAAATTTAATCCATTCTCCGAGGCAATTCGTTATCCGAAAAAAATCGTGTTCCGAAACACAGTTTCCATAGAAATGAATGGGAAACCAATTAATCCATTCCAGAGCCTAGGAAAATGACACAGACACCTGGCTTTTTGCTCAAAACTCTTTATAAAGTGCACTTTAAAGGTACAGATGTGATGCCACCAGGGATAACTCTTTTCTACTGGTGCATGCTGGAAATTCGTTATCCGGCCAGTCCATAGGGAAAATTCATTATCCGAGGCAGCCCATAGGAAAATTCATTATCCTAGACAGCCCATAGAGAAAATTTGTTATCCGAGGCAGACCTACACCTAGAAATTGCAGTTTGTTGTCCGAGGCAGCCCTATACCTGGAAATTGCAATTTGTTATCTGAAAAATTTGTCAGGGGCATTCGTTATCAGAGGTATTACTGTATGTTGATCAGATAATATATTTGTTAGAGAGCACCAGCGTGCCCCAAGAGTGCTCCTGCCTGCCACTTTCTGCCCTTGTGAAGGGGTTTTTACTTTTCTCTTGTGGGTAAAATTGCTCTGGTTTGGATCCGTTTCCAGTGCATGTCATGCCTGGCACCACTCCAAGGCCAGCCTTTCGCTTCCACTTTGCCAGGGTCGTCAAGAGGCTTAGAATGATCCATCGGTCCAGACCGTTCACATGGAACTAGCGCCTGCCTATACTGTGAGGAGACTGAACAAGCAAGCCACTTCAGGATATTGGCAAATCAATCACTTCCCCTGCTCAGCTGAAGGTGGGGAAGGTGGGAAAAATTTTGTTGTTGACTATATGTAGACTACTGCTGATGTGCTGTATCAGTTTAAAAAATGTTAAAATCCAATTTGTGCTCATTACGCAAATGTAGTGATGCCTTTATTAAAAAGCAAACAATAAATGTAAGCTTTTATGGATTAAAAATCCCGTCATTAAAAAAGTTTAGAGAATGTTTTCTTTGACTCACCTTAAAGGGCCAATCAAAAAACCACCTGCAGGTGAATCCATCATTCAACAATGTTTTTCTCTAAATCCTCGTAATTTGCCAATATCCTGAAGTGGCTTGCTTGTCATGGGAAAGGTCTGGCTTGATTAGATTGTTCTATTCAAGATGGACCATTTCAAAGTGGCCCGCACTAGCCTGCTGCTAGTCCAGTAGCATCCTGGATTTGTGAGCTCACTTTGCAGGGTCTTTCATTTCTTGGAAATATTATTGCTAGAGCTGTATGTGCACAACTCAAACCAAATCATTCAGAACATCAGTTCATCCGTCAGTCCACCAGTCCATGCATTATGAAAAATTCCTGACACACTGGCCCAGAACACTAATATGATTGCCTGCAGAATCAGCAAACCCTAAGATCAACAAAGAAATTTGTGTGGCACTGTATCAATAAAATCACTGTGGCATAAGGCATTTGACTCATAGCAACTAGACTTCTTTCTTGTGGGATCAAAACATGTTGCTACTCATCCAAGTAGCTTCTTCAGATTGAAGAAGCTGCTTGAAGGAGTAGTGACACTTTTCAATCCCTCAAGAAAAGAAGTCTAGTTGTCATGACTCAACTCCCAGGTAACCTCACCTGGATGACTAAGAATCTCCACAGACACTGTGGCCTAAGCTAAGCTTTCTTTCTTTCTTTCTTTCTTTCTTTCTTTCTTTCTTTCTTTCTTTCTTTCTTTCTTTCTTTCTTTCTTTCTTTCTTCCTTCCTTTCTTCCTCCCTCCCTCCCTCCCTCTTTCTTTCTTTCTTTCTTTCTTTCTTTCTTTCTTTCTTTCTTTCTTTCCTTCCTTCCTTCCTCCCCTTCCTCCTTCCTTCCTTCCTTCCTTCTTCCTTCCTTCATTTCATTTCTTTCTTTCTTTCGAGATTTGCCTTTCTTTCTTTGTGTTTTCTGAATAAAGTATTTTATAATTTTTCATATTTCTTTCTTACTATTTCTTTATAAAATTCCTTTGTGTTTATTTGATTCCTATTCAAGAGAATTCCTTATATAGTCCTTCCTTCAGAGCTTTTTAACATTTTCTAATGGTGGTTCCTTCCTTTTTTCCTGAAACGTGCCTTTCCATTGAAAAACATGTCATAGTGTTCCAGAATGTCCAGATTTATGCTTTTGTGAAATGTTTTGTTGTGGTTTGGGTATTTCAATCAAACCCAGAATTAGAGCCGAGTTCCCCCTCCTCCAAAGACTTGTGTTTAACACAGGTGGGTCCCCAGATGTTCCTGGACTGAAACTCCCAGAAATCCTGGCCAGCTCAGCTAGTAATGAAGACTTTGGGGAGTAGCAGTCCAGGAACATCTGGGGACCCACAAGTTGAGAACCACCGGTTTAACAGTTGAATTTGGTGAGGGTTACTCCCAGGTCAGCAGGGGTAGAGTTGTAGCTTCAAGGACTGTGTGAAAGGCCTCTGTTTTGTAGAGGTAAAACAATAACGGCATTAAATGCCTGTTTCAAAAGTAGACCTCTGTAAGAGGAAACTAGAGAAGACCTTGGAGGGAATCAGTAGGGGAAAAAAACAGCTGAAACACAGAACAGCTTTCTGTGTAGGCGTGTGAGGGGAAGGAAGCAGTTGCTTTATCAAGAGACAATGAGGCATTTAAAAGTTGTGTCTGAAGGCGTCTGTCCTGTCCCTTCAGCCTGAGAAATAGTGAAGCCTCTAGCCTCAAAACTTCCGGGGGTGGAGGGGAGAGGAGTCTCTAGTGAGAGGTAGTTTTCCCCCCTGAGAAAACAATTCCATCTTTTGAAGGCAAAAGCGGATTAAAAGATTAGGGGTTCATTAAAATGCATCACCAAGAGTCCCCGCCTTCTGCAACAAATATAAAGTCCTGGGGTTCTTTTCCTCGGTCCCTGACTTATTTGGAGACACCAATAGTGCAGGATCTGTCTCACCCAGTTTGGGCTAAAAAGGAAAGATTGTCTCTGAGAGGTTGGATTCAGTGGCTCAGATTTTTTTATGCCTGCTTCTAAAAGGGGGGGAAGATTTAGGTCTGAACTTTGCATAAAAACTGCTTAGAGGGAAGGATTTATTTTTTGCACAGATACCGCTTAGAGCTATTTTTAAATTTATCTCAAAAACTGCCCTACATTTATTGAAGGCAAAGACTAGTTAAATATTCCAGCACCATCAATCTAGAGATACCAGCTGGGAGGTTTTCAAGTGTGCCTGCTTGCTTGCTATATTTATTTTAAAGACATAATCTCAACCATCTGTTTTCTGTTTAGTGGGGGAAATATTCTAGTATGCTCCAAACATTACAGGAAAAATAGGTTTTGCATGTGCATGCATGGGTGCATGGTGCGTGCGTGCGTACGTGCCTATCGCTGCACCTTTCCTGGTTTCACTCTATCAGATCCTCTTTAAAAATATTTATTCCCCCCCCCAAAAAAAAGTCTTTGTATAGACCCACTGGAATCAACAGCACATGCAATAGAGAAGAGTAACGCCAGTCCCATTGATTTCAGTTGTATATTCTTAGCATGATTATGTCTGGCGTGTCCAGTAGATGAGGCTGGAGATAGACCTGAACTCATCTGTGTAATGAGAGATGAAACTGTGAAACTGGCCATAGAAAACTTGATGGGTTTTTTTAGTGTGATCTTCCTTCATACAAATGAAAAGAGTAGTTATTTTTCTCAACAGGACAGATGATAGCGGGAGTCTGAGAAGAGGTGACAGTATACCCTGCTCCATCTTGGATTAAATTTACTTGCATTAAATTTACTACCCTGACTAGATATTAATGCACCCTTGCTTCAACCAGCAGAAGCAGCTCACATCATTTGATGTTGATAGGGGTCGTCAAATTCTTTTTCTTAAAAAACAAAACAAAACAAATGGCAAAGGGCTAAAACGTCCTTATCCATTTCATCTCCCGTTCATCGATTGGGCAGTCAAAGACCAGAAAAGGTGCACTGGGATCAGGTTGCGAAGCATAAACAAGGGTCATGCCACATCCTTCAAAGGATGGAAAGTACACCTGTTAGCATGTCGGAACGCCACAAGGCTCTGGATTAAAACATATCCTGAACAAAATGAAGCATTGATCTTCCACCACCACCACCACTATCACTACCACCACCTCCACCATCATCATTCGTAGCTACAGTACTTACTTTTCCTCCACCAGCTGCTTCTGATACTCCTCATACTCTTCCTTCGTCATGCCGTGAGCTTCCGCCGGAGACTTTTCGCTCTCGCCTTTCTCTTCCCCTCCCAGCCCACCGGTGAGGTTCTTGAGTTGCCCACCCACCATCGACTTCACCATAAAAGCCATGGCTGAACGGTTTTCGGGGAGAAGGCGCGCCCCCGAAGAAGAAGCAGCCGAGCTCGCCTCCGCCGGAGCGGAGAAGGAAAGGCAGAGCTGTGGGGAGGTGGGGGGTTCTCCCTGAGCTTGGCTGGCGGCGTTCAGATCAGCTCCGTGGCCCACTTGCCGCTCCTGGGGCTGGACGCCTCGTTGCCCATTGAGGACCCCCGGTTGGGCTGCAGAGGGACAAGGGCGGAGTTCAGCACCGGCAGGCGGCGAACAGCTCCGAGCGTTTCCCCGGGCGCCTTTCCACGCGGTTCGGCTTTTCAGCACCACGACGCGCGGACAGCGACTGTTGCTTCCTTGCTTGCTCGCTCTCTCTCTCTGCGCCTCTTTGGTCGACGGAGCGAAAGGATGGCGAGCGCCAAGGGGCTCGGGGTTGCCCGCCTCCTGACGACCCCGCCGGCCCCCCTCCTCCTGCAAGGAGGCAGGCCTTCTCTTCCCGAGAACCCGGAGCTCGTCTGACCGCGCCTCCGAACGCGTGACAGCCTGGCTCTGCCCACCGAGCCCGCCCCCTCCGCGCTGGCCAGCCCCTCCTTCCCCTTGGCCTTGGGAGTTGTTTACTGGCGTGACGTGTCGACACGCATCTCTCTTTGCCATCTTGGGTGGGGGCTAGGGGATGGTGGCACACGTGCGTGCACATGGGTGTGTGTCCTGGTGCACAACCGCAAAGAGTCTTGTTTTTAAAAAGAGGTGTGTTAGGGTCCTTAGGGTCCTGTGGCACCCTTAGGACTTCTTCATGTGCCATGCCCTTGTTGTACCTTCCTCCAAGACAGCAACCTGAGGGGGGATATGACTGAGACCTACAACATAATGCAGGGCATGAGTAAAGTGGATAGAGGGACGCTCTTCTCCCTCTCACAAAATACCAAAACTAGGGGACATCTACTCAAACTGAGGGTTGGGAGAGTGAGAACAAACAAAAGAAATTTTTTTTTACCCAGCGTGTTGTTAGTCTGTGGAACTCCCTGCCACAAGAGGTGGTGATGGCCTCTGGCCTGGATGCCTTCAAAAGGGGATTGGATAGATTCCTGGAGGAAAAGTCCATCATGGGTTACAAACAATGATGGAGATATGTAATCTCCAGGCTTACAACCAGGGTACTTCAAGGGCCAGAGCCAGGGGAGTGGTTGCAGGAGACAGATATCTAGTTTCATGTGCAAATGCCAAGAGGCTTCTGGTGGGGCTCCTGTGAGATACAGGAAGCTGGACTAGATGGGCCTTTGGCCTGATCCCGCATGGCTCTTCTTATGTTCTTATGTTCTTATGTATGTAACCCATCTGGTGAAATGGTCCTAACACAGTTCCTTAAAGGTGATGCGGACACAACTTTGCAGGCTTCGGGGTGCCACAAAACTCCTAGAAGAGTTCTCTAAGACTGTCCTACAATTGCACAACCCTTCAAAGACTACAAATGACCTCAGTTGTTGCAGAGTGTCCCTGATTTAAGATTCCCTAGAACTGGCAAACCACTCCAGTATTCCTGCCAAGAAAACTCCATGGACATGGAGTCACGAAGAGTCAGTCAGGACTGTAACGATGCATCACATTTGCCTGTGTTGGCAAGCCTGTGGGGAAGATGACAAAATATTGACTTGGACCCCCATAAAAGGCAAGACATTAAATATACGCATAATAAACAGCAGTTTTGCTGGGTTCTTTCATTCTTTGCCTCAGATCCTTTTCCGTTACAGAGGGTGATCATTCAGTTCAAAGTAGACTAATACCATCTGAAACGTGACTCATGCCATTATTATTCCTTATGGTTTTCATTCTGTATTCATGTTAGTCACTTATGGCACCTTTAAGCCTAACAGAGCAGAAGGCAGGAGGAGCCGTCATTGATTATAATCCATTTCCTCATCTGCATGGGGTGTTTGTCTCTCAGGTGTTTTTATTTGGTTTACTTAATCGCCGCATTTCTGTGGCATCTTCCCTCCAGGCTATATGCATGACTTTCTTTCTCCCATAGGCAAGAACATATGAACATAAGAAGAGCCCTGCTGGATCAGGCCAAAGGCCCATCTAGTCCAGCTTCCTGTATCTCACCGTGGCCCCATCAGATGCATCTGGTCCGATTCTAGCTGCAAGACAGAATGGCTTGGCCCAAGAGAGACGTGGGTTCATGAGAACTAGAGTCCAGCCCAGGGAAAAGTCCATAGGGCTAGGGGGTTGCACACATGCGTTCACATGTGTGTGTGTCCTGGTGCACAACTGCAAAGAGTCGTATAAAAAAATTGAGTGAAGGTTGGAATCAGAAAGGTGAACAAGTGGATCTTGGATCAAACCCAACCTGAACTTTCTCTGGAGGCAAAAATGTTACAACGGAAGCAATCCGTGCAAGAGCTGAGGAGGCGGTTGAGGTCAGGACATTATGAAGATCTTTAATTCATCCCATAAGTTGGAGGCTACATCTGGCTTAGGACAATCTGAATATGGGTTTCAAGGAGCGTGAAGTGTGATGTAGTGGCTAGAGGAACGGATTGGGACTCAGGAAACCTTGGTCCATCTCCATGGCTCTGTCATGAAAACTCCCTAGAGGTGGAACTGGCAAAACCACTCCCTAAATAACTCACTCACTATGGAAACCCTATTAGGGTTGTGATACATCAGTTTATTTATTTACTTTATATCTTTATACAATTTATATGCCGCCCACTACCCAAAGGTCTCTGGGCAGCTTAAAATTAAAATGAACAATTAAAACATTTAAAACATTAAGATATCAGTGAACAATTAAAAACAATGTGCATGTGTGTTGCGTCCTTACAGTCGTGATCGACTCTTTGTGACCCCATGTCCATGGAGTTTTCTTGGCAGGAAGACTGGAGTGACTTGCCAGTTCCTACTCCAGGCACCTACAGCACTTGGTATTCCCTGATGGTCGCCCATCCAAGTACTAACCAGGGCCGACCTTGCTTAGCTTCCAAAATCAGGTGAGATTGGATGTGCTTAAATTGCCATCAGGATCCACAATCTATATTATGTCAGTTAAAAAACTTTTGAAACAGGAAGGTTTTTACCCCGGCGCTGAAACGTCATCAGCGTTGCCACCAGGTGGATCTCACGTGGGAGGGTGTTCCATAGCCTGGGTGCAACTGCCGAAAAGGCCCTATACTGGTGGCGGCAAACCTTTGGCACTCCAGATGTTTTGGACCACAACTCCCAGAATTCCAAGCCTAGACTACCAATGACAAAGGACTGTGGGAGTTGTGGTCCAAAACATCTGGAGTGCCAAAGGTTTGCCATCACTGCATACCTACAAGCCATCCCTTTCTCCTCCTTAAGAGATGGCTCTTTTGGAAAGGCTCCCTGGCTAGATCTTAATTGCTGGGTAGGTTCATATGGAAGGAGGCGGTCCTTCAGGTATCTAGGTCCTAAGCCATTTAGGGCAGTTGTGACTTGATGGCACATGACAACAACATGACTTCAAGGGTGGCTTCCCACTGCAACCTTCTAGTGGACTTCCATGGATTTGAATCCAGGTCTCCCATGTCCTAATCCAGCATTGTATCTGATACATGGCACTGGCTGCCCAGCGTTCTTCATTATAACTGTGAAATTCTCAGGGTGCTCCATAATGACTCAGGATCGTTGACGCCATCAGCACCGGCCCTGGCGTTCGCAAAGATTCGCCCCGGCTCGCTTCCCTGTCATCCACGAGAGAACTCGTTTGCAAGTGAGAAGGAGACAGCTGCACTCGGAAATCTCATGTGATGGGCGCAATGCTGGAGGAGGCTCCCGGCTCTGTTTTACTATTTTTGTCTGTGGGTTGGAGCAAGAGCTTACCATGGACGGTGGGCTGGGGGAGAGACGTGCGGCCAAGTCCAGACTGCTCTTTCAAGCAGAGATTCATCTCAAGGAGACAGCCAGATCTTCTTTCCCCGGTGGAGGCAGGGCAGCCTTCAGATCGCATCAGCAGCTCTTTGGAGATTGTGTTCTCTCCGAGGAAACTTCAACCATGTCATGAATTCAATCACACAGAAGAGGCAACGTGGCCACCTTCCCTCTTTTGCGCATGTTCTCAGAGGGTCGGCAAGGATTTCTTGGGACTTTTTACGCCTCCGAGTCAAAAGGGGGGAGGGGAGTAGAAGGGGTTTATTTATTTATTTATTTATTTATTTATTTATTTATTTATTTATTTATTTATTTATTTGCAGCAGGGGTGCCCAGACTTTCTGTAAGGTGGGCCAGATTTGGTGGCTGAGAATGTGTCAGGGGCCGGTTGCAGCAGCCCGCGCGATGGCTGGCCGGCTGGATCACCCAGCCCCACAAGCTTCCCAGCAGTGCTGGTGGTGGTGGCCTGCCCCCTCCCCCACCCACCTAGCCCCACAAGCTTCTGCTCACCAGCCCGCCGGCCCGCCCAGCCCCTCAAGCTTCCCAGCGGTGTCAGTGTTGGTGGAAGATTAAAAAAAAAAAAAACATGGGGCGAAGGAGGGGGAGGGAGGGGCGGGCCAGCCAGCCACGGGCCACTCAGAATGGCCTGACGGGTCGGATTTGGCCCCCGGGCCAGACTTTGGGCAGGCCTGATTTACAGAAATATACTAATAATATACTACTACTACTAATAATAAGTGCTTAGTAAAATGAAGAATTAAGATTAAATAGGCTATCTTAATACTGTACATTGTTATTTTTTCCTTTTGTACATTTAACCACTGAGCCTTGTGGCGCAGTGGTTAAATGCCTATCCTGCAGCTAAAACTGCGCTCACGACCTGGGGTTCAATCCCTGCAGCCGGCTCATGGTTGGCTCAGCCTTCCATCCTTCCAAGGTCGGTAAAATGAGTACCCAGCTTGCTGGGGGGGGGGCAATGTGTAGCCTGCATAATTAAACTGTAAACCGCCCAGAGACTACTTGAAGTGGTATGGGGCGGTATATATGCAGAACACTTTGCGCTTTTTTTTGCTTTTAGATGAAGATGGAGGTAAGTAACGATGAAAACAATGATGGAAAAGAAACATGTAAATTTGGAATATTCCAAACACTTGGGCTGAAATATTGGGGAAATATATTTATTTGAACTATGTAACATGGCAACACGCAAGCAATGTGTTTGTTTTAACTTGTTGTGTTTAGAAAATTCGATAAAATATTAATAAAAAACAATAAGAAAAATAAAAGATATATAAACAAAATTAACAATACTAAAAGAACAAAAAATAATACTAATATGAAATATTCGGCAAGATGGCGGACTAAGGTTAAAAAAAAAAGGGGAAATAATTAAGGTCGCCAAAGGCCTCACGAAAAAGCCTGGTTTTCAAGGGCTTTTTTTAAAGCCTGGCAGGGCCTGTGCAAGGCGCAACTCACTCGGGAGCTGGTTCCAAAGTGAGGGGTCAGCCACAGAGAAGGCTCGGTTGTGGGTTACCGCTTTCCTAGCCTCCCTGGGCATGGCCACCTGAAGTGAGAGCGCCCGTGACATTCTAGTAGGCTGGGCCTCAGTTGATCACTGGAAGATCTGTTCTGCCAGGTATTCAGGTCCCAAGCCGTGGAGGCAAGATGAAGTGTAACGAGGCTTTCTTGAGGTATCGTACTTGAGCCTTCCAAAGTCATCGCTCTGGTGCCACCACTCCCCAAAACAACCACATCCCAAATCCCCAGCCGATATGGTAACTCAGTTACCCCAATACACGCATCACCCATTCTCTGTGATTGTGTCTGATCTCTTTTCCTGAGCCATGATCCTGTAGGTTATGGGCAGCTTTTTTAAAGGAACCACAACCGATGAAGAATCTTGCAGCACTCAACAGGATCAACAGGGTGATCCCAGGGTCCAATGCCGAGAGATTTAACAGGAACTTCCCAAGCTACATTCTTCTCATCCCCAACTCTAGAGAGGTAACCTCAGCTGGATGACTGAGCATCTCCACAAGCACGGTGGCATAAGTTTTCATGAGCTACAGTAAATGAAAGCTGATGGGCAAACATTCACTGCTACATCATAAGAACATAAGAAGAGCCATGTTGGATCAGGCCAAAGGCCCATCTAGTCCAGCTTCCTTTATCTCACAGTGGCCCCACCAGATGCGTTTGGGAGCGCACAGAGACTAGATCTCTGTTTCCTGATACCACTTCCCCTGCATCTGGCCCTTGAAGTACCCCGGTTTTAAGCCTGGAGATTACACATCATCATGGTGTGTAACCTGTGATGGATTTTTCCTCCAGGAATCTGTCCAATCACCTTTTGAAGGCATCCAGGCCAGATGCCACCACCACATCCTGTGGCAGGGGGTTCCACAGACTAACAACACACTGGGTTAAAAAAAATCTTTTGTCTGTTCTCACTCTCCCAGCCCTCAATTTGAGTGGATGTCCCTTAGTTCTGGTATTTTGTGGGAGGGAGAAGAGTGTCCCTCTATCCACTTTACTCATGCCCTGCATTATTTTGTATGTCTCAGTCATATTCCCCCTCAGGTGCCTTTTTTCCAGACTAAAGAGCCCCAAATGCTGTAGCCTTTCTTCACGAGGTTTCCCTCATTCTGCCTTACGTCCTCCAGGCAAGAGGCTTGCAAACAACAGTAAAACTTGAAAGACTGCTCATCACCTCCTCCACTTGCCTGAGCAAGTAGGATCTATCATTTACTGTAGAGCTGTCATTATTGCAGAATCTCTGCCTCTTTCGTGGTCTCCCTTCACAACATAGCTGTAAATGACCAAAGGTAGCAAATGAGAGGGGGGGACCAATTATCTCCCCCCATATTTTGTCCCTCCTTAAACAAAGCTATAAACAATGGCTTTGTGAATGTTCCTGAAAGCTGTCATCTCTTTAATTTGGCAGTCATTGCACTCCATTATAAATGAAACCATGGTTTCATCCTTCCCCCTTTTACTTCTGCCGGAGGTCCAGTTCCAGCAATCTGGCTTCAGTCTTGGATCCTTGCATCTGGAAAGACAACAGGTCTTTTCCCTGAAGGAAACGGTATGCAAGTCTTTAATGAAATACGACCTAATTTTTTTTCTTGTTAGGAAATGTCTTCCACAGAAGTCTCTGGGCTATTTGAAGGCCAAGCATGCTGGAATGGATCAGGAAATAAATGGAATGTATTAAGGGAAAGGGGGTTCTATCATGCCGCCCTGGGTCCTTTTCCAAGGAGAAAGGTGGGGCGAAAACACACTAAAATAAAGGAAAAAAATGAATATTGGCAATGGACAGGGCGTGCATCAGTTGCAACGTTTGACTCACTGGGATCCGTTTGTCTGATCTGGGTTTGGGGAGGAAATCTGATGTGAGCCAGGCATGCCTGCAAGGCATGGCAGGCAGAGTGCCACAGAATAGAGGTGAACTCGGGGTCAGGAGCAAGCCAGGAGGAAGCCAGAAGATGCCCCTAAAGGCAGGTCAGGGAGAAAGGAGGAAGCAGGGGCAACTGGTGACTCCAGATTTTGTAGGTAGTGTGGATCCATTCCGGGTTTTAATTTCACCTTTACAGGTGCTATCCCTGGTGCTGAACCACATCCACCCCTATGGCGCTTTTACACAACCTCTAAAATCCGCTGGCAACTTAAATTCAGACCAGAGATCGTGGGGGTTTGTTCTGCTTCCTGTGTTCCCACCCTTCCGCACTCCATTGCTCCTGTCTGCGTGAGGGGAGGGAGAGAAAAAGGGAGAGAGAGAAAATGCAGGCTCACCTCCACTCACCTCCATCTGCCATTGGAGCAGCCCCGTAGGGATTCCAGGCTGTTAAAGGGGCAGCGGGGACAACAAAAACAAACAGAAGGCAAGGAGAGCCCGGCATTCACAGCTTTATAATCCGCATCAGAAATTTTTTTACCTCCGGAGACCAGGTACTTGGAAAATGCGCTGGGGTGCGCTTAGGTGGGCGTGGTCGTACTTAATTTTTTTTAAGTCCGCAGCTGGTGGGAAAACAATTGTAAGCTCCGCATCTGGGAGGCCTTTGCCTTGGATTTTAGGGGTTGTGTAAAAGCAGCCTAGTAGAGCCAATGGCTTGGACTGCAGTGTAAAAGGCAAGATAAAACCTGGAGGGGACATACAGGAGTGAAGCTACCATGTCCGGAATCGGGGCTTAGAAGCAAGCCAGAAAGGAGTAGACCGGTGTAGTGATTACTGTGGGTTCAGAGAAATCAAGGTTCTAGTCCTCATTCTGAAATCCACTCAGTTACCTCTCTCTCTCTCTCTCTCTCTCTCTCTCTCTCTCTCTCTCTCTCACACACACACACACACACACACACACACACACGTCAACAAACCCTATTTTGTGTTCATTGCAGGAAGGGTAGCGTATTTATGTAACCAAGCTTTTTATTTTTTTTCATATTTTTGTAGTAGAACTACACACGCATACAGAAGCACTGACACTGGCTGTTTGAGAAGCCCTGGGCGAACGTATCCTCTCTGTGTTTTTCATCTTTAAAGTGGGGCGACAGTAACCCAGCTCATGGGACTGTTCAGAACAGGAAAATAATATAGTAAAATCCCAAACCCCACCATAAATCTAAAAATAAAACATACAACTTGGCAGGTTAAATAAAAAAAAAAAGAAATAGTGGTGTACCCATAGTCCGTCTCCTGGTCAACATCTGTAGCATTCATTCAGAGTGACTTTGTTGCCAGACGGGCGTTATAAAACTCCAATAAATAAATTAAATATATAAATTCCCACGGGCCCCTCCTGTTTCATGACGGCCACAACAGGGAAGAAATCATTCTTGTGGCTTCAGTTTTCCAAGATTACGGTGCATGTTGTCTGGGGATGGAAATACAGTATTGAAAGCAATGCAAAACCCCACAGCCAAGGCATGCGTGAGAAAAAAAGCAAACTTCCATGGTTTGCACCCGGAGTCTTGCCAGAAGCGAAGAAGAGAGGAGGAGAGGGAATCACGCAAATCAAGGTTTGTTTGTTTGTATACATTCGCTTATGCAACAGTTTGTGGCTTGGAGATCATTCCTGAGGACTAAGGACTCTCTCTCTCTCTCTCTCTCTCTCTCTCTCTCTCTCTGAGCAACGAGGTCCTTTGTAATGTACCTCTTCTTCCAAAAGCCATTTTAAGAAATGGGGCTCTGAAGTCTTTTAGACGTAATCTGTTCCCAATGCATTCCTATGGGAAACCGTGTTTCGTAAGACAAAATTTTCGTAAAACTAAGCACCCCGTAACCTCCGGAACAGATTAATCCATTTCCAATGCATTCCCTGACAAAATTTTCTTGAAACAAATTGAACTGCAGAACGAATTAAATTCGTTTTAAGCGGTGCCACTATATTTTAAATAAATAAAATAAGACATGGGACCGCTTGCAAAGTCCATTTGCTTTTGTTCCGGCTTCTTCTGGCTTCCAGTATGTTGGTGGAGCCCCCCCCCCCTGCTCTATTTCACTTTCCCTTTTTCCTTGTTTTTCTCTTTCCCTCCTTTGAGTCGCTGTGTCCTCTGAGCACCCATCATCCTTACCTGCTTCTTTTGGGGGGCTTCTGCCTCATTCCTTATCCCCACTAAGAACCATGTCGATTCTCTTATCCCTGACATTTCTTGGAACTTTCTGGATTTCTTCCTCTTATGCCCAGCGGAAGCCACTTGGGTTATGCAAACATCACCACTCAGTGCCTCTCCCAGTATCCCCTTAGCTCAACAACAACAACAACAACAACAACAAAACAGTGCCTTCCTCAAGTCTTATTTGGGCATGATGGCTCAGCAGACTCGAGCGCTGAAACGGTCAGCTGTAAAGTCGGCAGCTCGGCGGTTCGAATCCCGGGTGCCACACAGTGGAGCGAGCTCCCGCTGTTCACCCCAGCTCCTGCCAACCTAGCAGTTTGAAGGCATTTAAATCAGGCATGTCCAAACTTCAGCCCTCCAGATGTTTTGGACCACAACTCCAACAGTCCTTTGCCATTGGCAATCTAAGCTTAGAATTCTGGGAGTTCTGGTCCAAAACATCAGGAAGGCCAAAGTTTGGACATGCCTGATGTAAATGCAAGTACTGTAGATAAATAGGCACCGCCGTAAAAAGCAGGAAGGAAAACAAGACACTGGCCCCGTGGCTTGAAAACGGAGATTAACACCACCCCTAGAGTCGGACACGACTAGCACACATGGGGGGGAGGGGATTTACCTTTACCTTTCCCTCCTCAAGTCTTGTTTTCATAACCTTCCTGATGCATAAAAGCTCAGAAGAAACATTGGCCGTGAGCTCCTAAATTCTGGCAGGCCACCCAATTAACATAACGTCCTTTCAAGTTAAATCCCTGAGCTTAAGCGTGACTCATCCGTCCACCAGAATATGTCACGGGTGGAAGAAAGCTTAGTTCCTGAGAAGACGTGGGGAGGAAACTCTGCACATTTCCCCACCTGAATTTACCTGCACAGGGGGGAGGGAAACAGATTGAAATTGCAAGCATGTGAGTTCTGCAGGAGGCTGAATTTCTAAGAGGAAAGAGGCAGTACATACTATGCCTATTAGCCCTGAACACTATCCTATTGAGCTTCTACTTAGAGGAGGTTTGAGCAGATGAGAGGTTTTCTTCCTGGAGGTCTCCTGTAATGCTTGAGCAAATAGCCTGATCCAGCAGGACGCTGGTTTTTGTGTTTTGCACGGCCACACAATTTAAGACCAGTTCTTTCCTCAAGGTTTTGGAGAGCCACACGTTCAACCTTGTTTTCTTTGCTGGCAAGAACAGTCCCGCAAGTTGGGTGTAGAATCCCTCTTAAAAGAACCCTTTAAGATTAACGAGGTGCTTTACCTATCACCTAAGTCAAATGGTGGCAAACCTTCGGCACTCCAGATGTTTTGGACGACAACGTCCACAGACCTTGATCACTGGCTACAGAGGCTTGGAATTCTGGGAGATGTGGTCCAAAACATCTGGAGTGCCGAAGATTCACCACCACTGACCTAAGTCATGGAGGTCTTATTTAAACCTTTTGCGATGCTACTAAATAAAGGCCAAAACCCTGTGGCTTAGTGTAACAATTTTTAGTAGAGGAGGCCTGTCAATGTTTCTGTAAATTCCATTGATTCAACAGGGCCTCCTCTAACTGCAATTCACTCTAAGCGTTAACACAGCTTTGAGTTGTAGGTAGCTTAATGATGCACCCTGCTCTTAAAACCACCATTTCTGTTTACCATGCTGCCCTGAGTTGGAGGTCCTCTGAGGCTTCCTCTTGGCTGAGCCTCTTTAGCCCCACACAGATTCCTGTAGGAAAAGTCCATCCCAGGTGACAAACCATGATGGAGATGAGTAATCTCCAGGCTTAAAACCAGGATACTTCAAGGGCCAGATGCAGGGGAGTGGTATCAGGAGACAGAGATCTAGTCTCGTGCGCTCCCAGGCGCATCTGGTGGGGCCACTGTGAGATACAGGAAGCTGGACTAGATGGGCCGTTGGCCTGATCCAGCAGGGCTCTTCTTATGTTCTTATGTTCTCTGTGACAGCAGGTGCCTGTTTAATGCCAGCTCCCAGCTCCCAGTGTCTGGCTTTGCGCAGCTCCCTTTGCTAATCGGTTTGGCTCTTGAGATGCGCCCGAACACACTGCCGAGAAGACTTTTTTGGAGTGCACCGGGCAGACTGTCAAAGGGAAGGCATCCCGAACAGATTCACCCCTGCTACCAAGTCATGGGTTTTGGGAACATGCATGCCTCTCCGACCACATCAAGGGGGGATAGAGTGCACCCGCGCCCCCCAGATGACACAAACATGCACAGACAGACACCGACTGCAGCCGATCGGAGGCATGTCAAGACGCACACGGGGGAGGCATGTGCGCCTTCTGTGCCCTGTGGCAGGGAGCGGCCCGGGAGCAGTCACATGTGCGTGAACACACAACGGCACATGGGGGCACATGTACCCAAGGCTCCCCCCTTCCCGCCATCCTGAGTTTTCCTATCCTTGCTTTGTTTGCCTTGAGACCGAGGAGCCAGGGTGGGGGGTGTCAGGGTGACCTGGTTGAGGAAGCAGATGCCTTTGTACATGGCATTACAAGAAACACACACACACACAAAACACCCCTAGGAGGGACTGTGCTCAAGTTGTAGAAATGAGCAGCTCCATACTTGCTCCAGGAGGACTCCGGCGTGTGGCCACCGGGGATGCGACAGAAGGTTTTCCCTGATTCTCAGACTTAACCGACCCTAATTAACAGCTGCAAATAATTAGGAAGCCAGATTGCAAGATGAAGCTGGGAGTGGGGGGGGTTAGAAAAACAAAAACATCCCCCCCTCCCCTCTCACTTCTAACTAGGACAAAGCATCCCCGCAGTATAGACTGGAGGAAGCCATGTGCCTCGACCGAGATGCCTACTGGATCCGGGAGAGAAACGTCGAGGCACGCTCTGCACTGTGGCAGCGCATGCCTTCCCCAGCATTCTCTAGAGCAGTGGTTCTCAACCTGTGGGCTCCCCAGATGTTCCTGGACTGCAACTCCCAGAAGTCTTCATCACTAGCTGAGCTGGCCAGGATTTCTGGGAGTTGCAGTCCAGGAAGATCTGGGGACCCACCGGTCGAGAACCACTGCTCTAGAGGATGCTGGATGGGTGTGATCTGTCCTTTGATTAAGAGATGAGACACGCAGCTTCTTTTGGACTCCATCTCCCAGAATTCTACAGCCAGCCTGGGGATTCTGGGGGGGGAACCACCCTACCCCCCCCCAAAAAAAGCTGCAGTTCAAAAATAAAACGGGACATTTCTTCCGTTCCTTCTCCGAAAGTAGGAAAATGAGGTTCCGTTGGGTCATATGTCTGTTGCGATTAACCTTCCCCCCCACCCTCCACCCCCCAAAAGTTATCTTCTAAAATGCTGTGCTGGAGGGAGAGCTTTCTGGGTACACCAGGCAGCCAGAAAGGAAAACATGTGGCTTCTAGATCAAATCAAGCCTACCTGATCTCTGGAGGCCACCATGTTGAAACAGAAGCGGTATCCTACATTGCGCACCCCCCCCCCCGAGAAGGCTGGATTCTTTAGAAAAGATAACGCTGGGGGACGTTGACAAGGAAAAGAGGAATATCAAATGCGAGAAAGAATAAATAGAAAGGAAGCCACAGGGCTGAGTTTGCAAAAGGTGAGCAAGAAATCCTGGAGGTCTCTCCTTTCTAGAGTCACCATCGGTTGGAGGCAACTGGATAGCAAACCATCATCACCATGGGTAATGGTGCAGGGGCGTAGTGTGGGGAGGGCAAGGGTGGCAGGGCACCCCAGCTGCAGCAATTAGGGGGCATCCCCCGCCACTGGCCCCCACCCACTATCCAGATTATATTTTGCAATGATGGGGGGTGCAAAAACTATTGCCCCGGGCTCTGGAAGCCCTAGCTATGCCTCTGTAATGGTGACCTCATAAAATTAGCTAAACTCATGTTTGAGTGCTTCTGCTGCTAGCCTAAGGGAGGGAATTCCCCACCTGACCTGATCATGTTTGCAAACACCTGCAGTTTTTGATGAATTGTTGTGGCTCAGCGCTGAAATGTCGGCTGCAAAGTCAGCACCTCGGCAGTTCGAATCCCGGGCGCCACGCAGCGGAGCGAGCTCCTACTGTTCACCCCAGCTCCTGCCAATTTAGCAGTTCGGAAGTACATAAATGCAAGTAGATAAATAGGTACTACCATAAAAATCCGGAAGGTAAACAGTGTTCCGTGTGCAGAAAGGCGTTCAGCCATGGCGGCCACATGGCCACGGACTTGCACAACACTGATTCTTTGGCTTGAAAACAGAGATGAGCACTGCCCCTAGAGTCGGACATGACAAGCGTACAAGTGCAGGGGGAGACCTTTACCTTTTACCTGTTTGTTTATTGTTTATTTATTAGATTTATATACTGTCCACCCAGCAAAACCAAGCCCACTAGGCAGTTTACAAGGTTTATTCAAATAGAAAACATAACATCAACAGAATTCAGTGAATAACAATACAACAAAATGAAATGTAATAAACATAATAAACATCCCTAAATCCAATTGAAACCAACAGAAGACTGAGATCCTCTCTCTCTCTCTCTCTCTCTCTCTCTCTCTCTCTCTCTCTGTGTGTGTGTGTGTGTGTGTGTGTGTGTGTGTGTGTGTGTGTGTGTGTGTGTGTGTACATCGTTACAGTCGTGACCAACTCTCCGTGACCCCATGTCCATGGAGTTTCCTTGGCAGGAATACTGGAGTGGCTTGCCAGTTCCTACTCCAGGCACCTACAGCCCCTGGTATTCCCTGGTGGTCTCCCATCCAAGTACTAACCAGGGCCGACCCTGCTTAGCTTCCGAAATCAGGCGAGATCAGATGCGCTTAAGAGCATCTAGGCAGCAAGACAGTACAAACCAGGTGCATAACAGCAACCAAATAAGAGAAAGCTACTATCCAGGGAAAGCCTTTCTAATAGCCACGTCCTCAGATTTTTCTTAAAGAATGAGAGCGAGGGGGCCAAACATATTTCAGGAGGGAGTTGGTTCCAGAACCGGGGAGCCGCCACCGAGAAGGCCCGGTTCCTTCTAGAGTTTTCGTCAGTGACGGCACCCTCAAATGCCCTGCCTGAGATGAATGGGTGCCATGGCAGAACTCTGTGGTAGAAAGCGCTCTGACAGATAGCAAGGTCATAAAACGTTTAGGGAATTTTTCTTAACACATTGTCTTTATTGATTTTTGGGGTGTTTTCAAAGGCAGTTTTGTTTTTTTTTTAGTTTCCGTTCTGTTTTGTAAACTTCTTGGAGAAGTTCTAAAATGAAACATGACATGGAACCGTTTATGAAGAAACCAGAAGGGCATCTTGCATGTTTTAAATTCCCAAGAATATACAGTGTGTTGCTTTCCAGGTGCAACCTGAGGAGTATTATCACCTCTCTGATATTTTTTTGTGCAATGAGAGCCATATAGATAGCGCAATAGATAGGCCATGGAACTAGGATCCGGCTGGGATGGGCCTGCAAAATGGCGGCTGAGGGGACACAACAGGCACAAGAAAATGGAACCCCCGGAAGGAAGCTCCTACTTGGTGTTCCTTGGTTCCAGTGGGCCATTTCATTGCAGCTTCTTGACCAGCATATAGCTGCTTGAGGCATGCGTAGTTAAAATTGTAATAAATAAATAAGTACCCACTCCCCCTCGCCCCCAACACTGGATTGCAGCTGCTTCTAGGACTAACCTAAAATAAGAGAAAGACACGTGGTCATCCAGTTTGGGGATAAGATGTCAAAGAACAAATAAAAATAGCCAATGTGTATCAGTGGAGGCAGGACAGCTAAATGTATGCTCATCTTGCGCCCTCATTTGGGTGTATCACTGGGTCTTTTTCAGCCGTTGGAGTTGAGTGCCAAGGAGAAAACGGGAATCTAAGCTGAAAGGACAGGCAAACGGGAGGCGGACAAGAACAAAGAGAGGTCACCGGGCAAGTGGAATTTCCCAAGGAACTGAGGGGTTTTTGAGTCCCTCGTTTATTAAGAAGAGCCATGCTTGGTGCACGCATCTTTCTACAGAGACAACGCAGGGGTCTATGGAAGAATGACTGGCTGGGTTGCTCGGTGGTTGAGGTACCTGGTAGAGATGGGCACGAATGGCCAATTTGGTGGTTTGTGCCCATTAAAGGTAACAGGATAGCCGGACAGGTGTTCCAGAGTTCCAGGGAAGCTATTTCTCAGTGGATACCAACCATTGGGGATGGGGTACCAAAGCGTGGGACACCTGTTCGGCTATCCGCTGAATGAGCATAAGCTGCCAGCAGTTCACCCCTCCCTTCTCTACTTTCTGAAAATGGAGCCATAGGTTGAGAGTTCAATCCCCCACAGAGTCACCTGTGAGCCGAGCCAGCCAAACTTCGAGAGACCAGTCAGGGTCCTGTATATATTTCAACTGGGCAGGATTCAGTACATTGGATCACTCCTGTGGCGTTCAGACTGAAACCCGAAGCAGATTTACCGCCTCCTTCAAAACAATGGGAGTCACCGGCCTTCACTGGTTGTCGATCCCACATAAAACCATCGCACATTGGCTCCACTGCTATTCCATGCAAGAAGGCATCAGAAAGGCCTGCATAGGGCTCATTGCTACTTCCTGCAATAACAATTCCTGGCCTGCCCTTTGAACCCACAAGGCTCTGCGGGCAGAGTCACCTATAGTCCTTGGATGGTGGGTGTGGATGTCAGGCACATGGAATCAGCTTGCCTGACACTCAACCTCACACCCTGCTCTGCCTGTAAGCCCCCCACCCCGTGGGGACACTTCAGAGAGAGAAAGAGCGAGAGAGAGCAAGGAAAGGTCACCCAAACAGCGAAAGGTCACTCTGTTTTTATGCATCAGGCTCACGTCTGCCCTTTGCTTTCAGTTTCTATAAATCTTCAGGCAAATGATCAGCGCCTTATTCCAAAGTGTCTCCCGTTGTGATCTCACCGCAGCATCTCCCTGCCATGTTTGCTCTCTAGCCAGCTCCATTTATGAGTGCAAAAAGGGAGAGCAAAGCAGAGAAGGGACGCCATGCCTGTTTCTACCCGGTTCTTCCATTTTCCTGCGAATTAAGGGCGTTAAAGGGGCATGAGACATCTCAATTTAACAAAGTACTATTCGGTGAGAAGGAGGAGGACGAGGAACTTCCCATTTGGAAAGTGTTGGTAGTGAGTGACAGCAAATGTGCTGGACAGCAGGTCTCGGTTGGAGGTTCGATTCCCCGCTGGGTCTCCTGCCAGTAGAGCCAGCCTGGGTGGCATTGGGCAAACTGCACAGAAGATCCCCCAGAAGAGGGGAATGGGACATAACCCCTGAGTATTAAAACCCTGGGGGGGGAAGGGGGGTTGCCATTACTCGGTATTGACTTGACAGCACCATAGGATGATGGTTTTTCGGTGGGACGGCATAACTAGGATGCTCTTTGGTTGAAATCATCCCCCAAGGTCTGATAACAAATGGATGATGAAGAGTTTGCCTGTTACTGTTTGGTTTGGTTTTGCTTTGATGGTTTTGCTTCGGCTGCTAAAGATGGACCCCCTCCCCACCTTCTGTGCAAAAGGCAAGCCGGAGCAGGAGCAAAGTGGAAGAATGGCAAACGTTACGACAATCAGTCCTTTTTGTCCACGAGCCGCCGTCGTTCACGTTGTGTTGTGCGGTCCAGAGGAGATGATGCCTGCCTCTCTCATACCAAACCGAGCCTTGCTCTCCGATCTGAACATTGCCTCTTCCTCCTCCTCTCCCTAAGCAGGGATGAGATCACATGGCCATCTGGAGTGCCCTGGGAATTGCCTAATCAGGGCGCAGCAACAATTGCATCTAATTTTAGGGGGCTGAAGACAATAGTTACTAAAGACGCCTGCCGACTCCATGTGATTGGGGAGCCCACCCAGAGGCCACTGAAATGGCCAAGGAAGAAGAAAAGAGAGAAACAATGAGAGGCTGAGCTCATTTTTTTTGCAAGTGTTTTTTTGAAAATGGCAGAAGAACGAGAACTCAAGGAAGCCAAATTTGCTTGATTGATTCCCGCACTCCACCTCCTGTTCTGCCACTCTGATTCAGTCACCTGAGCTGATAGACCACTCTCTCTTCTCTTGGGACCAGCCCTGTCCTGATCAAATTTAAAAAGCAGGTGTTTTTCTGAAACCCTTTCGTTTTAGGTTAGTGTTTACTCCTCAAAATTATTTTGATTGGTATACTGTAAACCCAAAATGGCAGATCAATCGAGGTCCGACCATTCTGGCCTGCTATTGTGCACTCAGACACTGCCCAGGTGAGGCGCTCAGTTTGACACTTGGTTGCTTGCATGTGTGTGCAACAGCCAGCCAATTAGTTGTGAAAAACTATTGTCCTGTTTCTCACACTTGCACAGTATTTTGCAATGGGATTCTGTCTTCTTCTTCTTCTTCTTCTTCTTCTTCTTCTTCTTCTTCTTCTTCTTCTTCTTCTTCTTATTATTATTATTATTATTATTATTATTATTATTATTATTATTATTATTATTATTATTATTATTATTATACAACAGTCATACCGAGTCATAAGGGAGCTTACGTGGTGCAGTGGTTAAATGCCTGTCCTGCAGGTAAAACTGTGCTCACGACCTGGGGTTCAATCCCAGGTAGCAGGCTCAAGGTTCACTCAGCCTTCCATCCTTCTGAGGTCGGTAAACTGAGTATCCACTTTGCAGGGGGGGCATTGTGTATCCTGCACACTGTAATTGAAATTGTAAACCGCCCAGAGATTACTAGAAGTGGTATGGGGCGGTATATAAGCAGAGCACTTTGCTTTGCTTTGCTTTGCTTTCCTTTGCTTGATATAGATCATCCAGGCAATAAAACTCTGCAGGATGGAAAATCCAGGATACCATGACATCCCTGACATTTGACCATGCATAACTGCTTCCTCTATTGTTGATCCTGGATCTTGGCCAGTGAGGCTGGATGTCCTCCAATATGTTTTCTGTCTTTGCCATTCCAAAGCGATGCCGTGAGGGGGTCTAGACGAGACCAGTGTGTTTGTATGGCATCCTGGAATTTGTAGTTTGGGTGTGTGTGCACTTATAATTCCTTGCTATAGCGCTCCAGTGCCTTTCTACTTCATTGGTCAAGAAGTTCCCATTAGGAGAGAATACAGAGACAGAATGGCTTCCTGTAGTCCAGGGGTTCTCAACATCTGGGTCACCCATATGCTCTTGGACTACCATTCCCAGAAGTCTTCAACACCACTGCACATGTGCTGGCTGGGATTTCTAAGAGTTGCAGTCCAAGAACACCTGGGTGATGCAAGGTCAGGAGCCACTGCTGTAGGCAACAGTGTCAGGCAAGGGTGTATTTATCCCCCTTATCTGGTCACTTTGTATGCAGAATTTATCCTATGGAAAGCCGCACTCGATTCAGGTGAAGGAGGTGAAAGGGGATGAATGAAACATCCGTTATTTGAGACATTCAGACAATACCATCTTAGTGGTCATGACAAGAAAATACCTTTAGTGAAAGTGAGCAAAGCAGGATTACAGTTGATTATAAAGTGGGGTGGGGGGGAGAGACATATGGCGACCGAAGAACTGCACCGCTTGAATGCTGACAATAAAGACATTGAAATAGTTAAGTGAGCTGGTATATTTTGAGTCCAATCACCTGTCCCATAGGAAACTGCAGCGAGGAATCAGAAGACTCAGCTTTGGAAGGGCGGCAATGAAGGAACAAGATAAGAACATCAAGTGTAAAGAGGTGTCACTGAAAATTAAGAACAAGGTCATCCACACTCATGTGTTTCCAGTCACCTTGTATGGATGTGAAACCATAGCTGAAAGGTTAAGTCAAACACTTTGAATCCATGGGTCTACTCCAAGGTTGGAGATGGCAATAGGATGGTGGCCTCTTTCTCGCTACAGATTGGAGACATAAGAAACAGAGAGAGATACACCAGGTGACTTTAAAGCAGGTAGGGAAAGAGAGAGATCCACTTTATTTTTATCCCAAAAGGGCAAAGACACACTTGGATATTCTGTATCTTAAACATTTCAAGCACCGTCCGCGTGGCTTTACTGAACATTATTTTAATCTTCATAATCCCAGGAAGGAAAGCAGTTTATGCGCTGTGGGGCTCTCTGCGCAAAGAATATTGTGGGGTTGGGAGGAGAGGAATTGAAGGGGGTTTGTCGCCAGGGCTGCAGGCTGGATTGGTGGCACTAGTTGAGTGGAGGCGAGGGATATAGGTGCTATCTTGACAGATCAGATCTCTGAGCCATTGTGCTTTGGACATACTAGGTGGAATTTGTAGCTTTCTGGATGTTTTTCTTTGGACTCTAGGTCCCATCAGCCAGGCTGCGGGTGGAAGATCACAGATGAAAGGTAAAAGGTAAAGGTCCCCCCCCCGGCCGCACATGCATGCTAGTCGTGTCCGACTCTAGGGGTCGTGCTCATCTCCGTATTCAAGCCGAAGAGCCAGTCTTGTGCAAGTCTGTGGCCACGTGGCTGGCATGGCTGCAAGGAAACACTGTTTTACCTTCCCGCTTTTTACGCTGGTACCTATTTATCTACTTGCATTTACAACATGCTTTCGAACTGCTAGGTTGGCAGGAGCTGGGGTTATCAGCGGGAGCTCGCTCCGCGGCGTGGCACCCGGGATTTGAACCGCCGAGCTGCCGACTTTGCAGCCAACAGTTTTGGAGGCCTTAGTCCACCCATCAAATTCTGGAGGCCCACAGATCCCCTGCCGGCGCTGTTTTACACTAGCAGGTGGCATCCCCTTGACATTTTAGACAAGACGTGGACATTTTATTTCTCAAACCACAACTCCCAGGATGCTGCCCTGGTGGCTTCCTGGAGATTTCTCCCTGAATGGTCTTCCTTTCCCTAAAGTATGGATCGGAGACTGAATCGGAGACATGTTAGACAAGATGCTCTGCCCTGCCCTTTGCAGCTTGCCTGAAAGCACTTTGGGAATTAGAAGGGAGCACAGGAAACAGCCATGAAACCTTCTGGCTGATGAAGGTCTCAGTTTGGCAGTGGCTGGGCGTAGCTTTGTAGGGTCTCTGCTGTGACAAAGGTCTCTTCCCAGGCTTGCCTGCAGATATGGAACTTGCCCCCTGGTGCATGCAAAGGATGCACTTCAGCTATTATCCACTGCCCTTCCGGTTACTTCACATCCATTCTCGTCCCGGGATGAAGTTCGTTGCGTGTTGATGTTGGTCGCGATCACGTGGTCTTCTTGCGGTTCTGTCCCTGTTCCCGTGTACGCACAGGTGTGACGGATGATATCAGCATGACTGTTACCGCAAGTCCTCATTCCGTGATGAGATGTGAAACTCCATGCCTTTGTTCTCCGTGTTTTTTTCCCGGCCTGATCTTCCGTTTTTCGATGTTTCGATTCTCCGAAGCCTTACCTTCAATGCGTTACAGAGCTGAGTTTGAGGCATTTGTCTTTTAATCTCTCTGCACTGCATTGCTGACTCCATAGGGAATGTACTGGCAAATGGCACTTCACACTCCTGCCACTAGATGGAGAATGGCACGTTGCGTGACGAGCATTACCTCACGGGCACTCGTCTCGGAACGAGAAGAGTGATGAGCAGATTCCCGAGGCCAAGGAGGGGAATCTCTCATCCCGCTTAAATCACAGTTCAGGGGCGTGGTCGGGACGAACTCCCCTCATCCCGCAATGGACATGCAGTTAGATTACTTCGTACCGGTCCCAGGTGGGACCGAGAACAGCAATGAGATGGATGTGAAGTATCCATTGCAGGAGAGAGAACCTAAGAAAGAAGGCGACAATGACATTGCTGGAGGGGAGGGTTTCCAACAACACCTCTGCCATCCTCTGCGGCCATTACCGGTGCGTTTTGTGACAGGAGAAAGTGGGAATGGTGGAGCAAAAAAAAACATCCACACAGTAGAACATCTTGCATTGCCTTAGGAGTAGACCATCAGGTCACAAACAAACAAACAAAAAATAAATAACTCCAGACTCAACTGGGATTTAGTTTTCAAACTGAATTGGGGAATTGATGCTCAGTGCTAGCATAAACTGATGGACGCTTGTCTGTTGAACTCCACGGGGCCAGCCCTGCCATGAGACAGGATGAGTCAGATGCTGAAGGGGGCAGATGCTGGAAGGGCCGGACAATGGCAAAATTGCTCAGCGACCCACGAGTATGTGTGCCACACAGATTGCCCCATCGACCTGAGCTGAAGTTCAATACCACTGCTATTTCAATTGGCTTTGGTATAAAGAGAGTCACAGGCGTCATGTCATCCTTTCGAGCAATGCCCTCCTCCCCCAGGTAGCAACATGTCTTGAGCAAGCCATGTTAAAGCCACCCTGATAGTGTCACACCTCCTACAGGCAGCAGAGGAAATCCATGCCCCTGAATGGGTCATCCCCCTAAAAGACAGCCTGGTCTCCCTGATCTTTACAGCTTAGATCCTGGAGCCACCGTCAGAGCAGGAAATGAACATAAGAAGACAAGAACAGCCATGCTGATTCAGGCCAAAGGCCCATCTAGTCCAGCTTCCTGTGTCTCACAGTGGCCCCACCAAATGCGTCTGGGAGCACACAGGACTAGATCTCTGTCTCCTGATCCCACTCCCCTGCATCTGGTCCTTGAAGTACCCTGGTTTTAAAGCCTGGAGATGACACATCTCCATCATGGGTTGCAACCTGTGATGGACTTTTCCTCCAGGAATCTGTCCAATCCCCCTTTGAAGGCATGGAGTTGTGCAACCTCCACGAGCTTTGGGTCGCAGAATATTTGTTTAACACTGAATAATTCTCTCTGGTGGAAATGGAACTATTTTAATCCTCGCGTGCCGAACAGGAGAGATGCTGTCTGGCAGAGCTGGATTAAAGGATGCTGCGGAGAAGAGGGGGGGGAAGGGGCATCCGATGCTCAAGTGCATTTTAGACCCACACGTTTTTCCCCTCACCCCTATATTCTTCTAAGGTCCAATGCCTCTACTCACCTCTCTCTCTGTCCTATTATTGAGCCTTGTTTATGGCTTCCACGTTGCCTCTTAACTCACAGAGACTTTTATGTGGATTTTGAGGCATGTGCAATACTTAGGTGATGAGTTTCCATGGCTGAGGGGGGGATTTGAACACAGATCTCCCAAGTCCATCACTCATGACACCACACTCCCTGCCTATAGGTAAGACTGCTAGACCTTTACGCTGCATCCTATAACCTGCACTTTTCAGCAACCCCACAAGTGACAACGGTGTTGCAGAGGGAGTGAATCCACTCCTGTTTTTCTCTGAAATTTAACCCACTGCTCAAGGGGCTGTTTTGCTGATGTTGTCCAGAACCCTGGACAGCTCCTGTAATTTCACACCAAAACCTGGATTGGATTCCCCAACCAAGCAAAATGGACTCATCCCGTGTCTACTGCTGGAGCATCATAGGATGTGCCCCTGCATAGATTACAGGACTGCACTCTCATCCTTTAAACCCCTGCCTTCATTTCCGTCTCTCTACTCTATTACAGTAGGACCCCCCCCATATCCACTGGTTCATTATCCACTGATTCAGTTATCCACAGTTGGCAGAGGAAAAAAATTAAATAATTCAGCAGCCACAAAGCAAGCTGTAAAGCAAGCTGTTGTCACAAACAGCAGCTGTAAAGCAAGCTACTGTCACAAACAACGGCCATAAAGCAAGCTACTGTCTCAAAACAGCAGTCATAAAGCAAGCTACTGTCAGGAAACAGCTGTTTGGGGGTGGGTGGGCAGGCGTTCTCTCTTATCTATGGTTTTCATTATCCATGGAAAGGTCTGGAACCAATCCCCAGCAGATACCGGGGTCCTACTGTACTTCCCCTAGGTTTTGCTTTCCATTGCAAGTGCCTTGGGGCAGGGAACTGTCCCTTTGCACTTTATGAAGTACTTTGCATATTGAGGAGAAAGAGGAGGTATCTTATACAAGCTGCACACTTTTCAGCTTGTTTATTTATATATTTATTAGATTCATATACCGCAGGCCATTCTAGCCCAAAGGCTACTCTGGGCGATTTACAAAGTGAAGAATACAAATTATAAAACACATACAGTAAATATATGCAAATCAAATACAAAACAAAATTCAAAATAACCATAATCAATGTCATTATAATAAAAATAAACAATACTGACTTTTAAGCTACGCCAGTTAAGAAAATCATGGTTGGCCACAGACAGCCCGACGGCCTAAAGCCATTGATAGGGACCATGGAAGCTGCTGTCCGACAACTTTCGAAGACTCCCAATCTAACCTCTTGTCTACTATACCCTTTCCCCCAGCACCCCATGTCTGCAACTATGGGGAACATCTGCAAATCAAACCACAATGCCATCTATTACACGCAGGCATGTCCGAACTTCGGTCCTCCAGATGTTTGGGACCGCAACTCCCACAGTCCTTTGCCATTGGCAATCTAAGCTTAGAATTCAGGGAGTTGTGGTCCAAAACATCAGGAGGGCCGAAGTTTGGACATGCCTGTGTTACAGTTTTCAGGCCCGCTGTGATGAGACTCCAAGTCTCATCACCCCAGACTGGAGAGGGACGGTCCAAGTCTCCATTTGGATTGATGGGTGAGCCGATGGATACAAAGTCTTTAACAAATTCAATTTCTTCATGGACCACACTAAAATCATGTAGTTCTTCTGTAGCCATGGGTTTTTTTTTTTTTTGCATGAGTTGAAATACAGTTGGAATTTCACTACACTTGGGTGGTCCCACCACAGATGCAAGCCTGTCTTTCCTGTTTCTGGGTGCTGCTCCCTCCGTCTCTTTTCAATAGCCACAGGGACTGTCTGCAGCCGGCTCTAGAAAGCTCTGCCTCTACCTCTGCACATCCCCTAAGCACAAAGAGCTATTCTGGGAACAGGAGTTGGGTTATGCCATTGATTTTTCCATCAGGGCAAGTAGAAGCAACACACTCGACCCCTCCCAACCAGAAACACATCTTCCAGGAAAGCTCACAGCTTCCAGCATGGCTGCACTGTGAGATGTTCCAGAAAGATCACCGGCGGTGTTAAGATTGCCATGAAAGTTCACCAGAAAACTCTAGCTGCAAATTGGTGCTCTATCAATAATGTAACTCTCAGTAACAAGTTATCTGCTTCCCTTTTTGAAAGATAATAAGGATGTAACTAGGTTATATTTGCAAAGCAATATCTATCTATCTATCTATCTATCTATCTATCTATCTATCTATCTATCTATCTATCTATCTATCTATCTATCTATCTATCTATCTATCTAATCTCAATTTTTACCCCACCTGGGGAAGAACCAACTAGGGGGTTGGGAAATAATCAGTAAAGTGGTACTTTGCTTTCTAACAGGTGTTTGTGAGCAGAATTTTTATGTTATTCCTAAGAATTTCTTTTAAAAACACATCAATTAGAGAGGAGCGTGAACTGTCGTCTTCTAGAAGAAGATGGCAATTATTAAGAGCAACAGGTAACTGAACAGGGCTAAAATAAAATGGAAGCAATACACTTAACTAGAGATGCAACAAAGAATGTAACTGCACTTATTTCTATTTATTTATTTGTTCTGTTCCTATGCCAGCTTTCTCCCAGAGGAGGGGACTCCATCTTTGGGTTCTGCCACAAATTTCACAGTGCATGTGTCTGAAAGCATCTCTCTCTCTCTCTCTCTCTCTCTCTCTCTCTCTCACACACACACACACACACACACACACACACACACACACACACACACACACACGAGATCAGGAGCATCCAACCTTTAATGCTCTATATGCCACTGGCTATTGGCACTGTTCTGAGTGCAACGCTGCTGTGTGCACGCATGCACGTTGGTGGGCAACCCTCAGTGTCAAACAGCACGACTCCTTCCGCTGCTCATTGAAGCATCAGATCCCTGGATTTCTCGGGGCTTTCTACCTCCAATGCCTGATCATCCCCGTTGGCAGAGAGGGTGCCCACTTTGTCATTGGCAGCGAGAGATCTGTGGTTGGGGTGGTGCCACAACTCCATTCTTCATTCACCCACCCTTTGACGGACAGTTGAACCGTCCACGTCGGGTCTCGTTTGCTCAAGAGCAACGAACGCAAGAAGTATCTGGAAGTTGAATCATTCATGGCTACTGGACTTCTTTTTTGAGAGATAGACACGTTTCTCTGCTCATCCAAACTGCTTCATCAGTCTGAATACAGCTAGTTCGAGTCCTCCATCTTATAGTCAGTCAGCTTTGGTCTGAATTAGGCTCACAAGCTGAACAATGGCCTGAATAGACTCATTAGGGAGACAATAGTATCCATAGCCTTAAGGTGAACAATGGCCTAAGATGCTGAAACCCATCAAGAACAGGTCGTTAGCTATGGCCTTGGTGGTGAAGGCTTTTTGATATGTCTGGGTACTTTGGAAAGCACACGCTGATAAGTAGCAGATAGACTATGCCTGAGGCCGCCACCTCTGTTGAGGGAGGGGTTTTCAATGCTCACATGAATGGCTTCTGTGACTCCTCTCTCAAACCACCTCTCTTCTTTGTCTAATATGTGTACATCCTCATCTTTGAAAGAGCGCCCTTTGTCCTTCAAATGGAGGTACAGTGCTGAAGGCTACCCTGTTCTGAGTCAGGATCCCTTTACGCCAGTATTGTCAAACGTGGGCTGGCTGTGAAGGCTGCTCTCTACGGTTGGAAGCGGGGCACCCACCTATCCCTTCCCGGAAAAGCTGGGGGTTCTTCAACCCGGGACCTTTTGCGTGCAAAACTTAACACTCCCCTGCTGAGCTACCTCTGCAGCACATCCAAGGAAACGAGAGGAGGCTGGGAGGAGAAACCCCACAAAAGCGCAAGGTGGCTCTGAAAACAATCTGTTCCTAAAAGAAGCTCCTTTGGAACTGATGTGGTAGCGAAGCGGTCTGTGGGTGGGCAAGCATCCTGCATCTCCTCTGGAAGTGAAGGGTAGCAGCGTCTCTTGAAAAATGGGAGCAGAGGGACACCTTGTGGTTCAAGTCTGGAGGCATCGACTTCTCCTTCAAGCGCCACGTCCTCGTATGCGATCAGTCGCCAGAGCTGGATTCTATCTAAGGCTATTCGAAACAGAGCAGCTGTGCTCACTGCGGACCATTGCTTAAATTCTTAAGCCAGAATGTTCTTCTGCACCCTGAGGGCGTAGCTTCCCGTCTATTTTTCCTTGAAGGATAACTGGCGGCAGGTGGTGTTTCTTATTACGCATCATGTGTCCAAAATATTGCAATGTTTCTCTCTTTACAGTACAGTATAGAGGATTTCTAATGATTTCTTCATGCGCTGTACATAAGAAGAGCCATGCTGGATCAGGCCAAAGGCCCATCTAGTCCAGCTTCCTGGATCTCACAGTGGCCCCACCAGATGCCCCTGGGAGCGCACGAGACTATATCTTTGTCTCCTGAGACCACTCCCCTGCATCTGGCCCTTGAAGTATCCTGGTTTTAAGCCTGGAGATGACCCATCTCCATCATGGTTTGTAACCTGTGATGGACTTTTCCTCCAGGAATCAGTCCAATCCCTTTTTGAGGGCATTCAGGCCAGATGCCATCACAAAAGACTAACAACACACTAGGTAAAAAAATTCTTTTGTCTGTTCTCATTCTCCCAATCCTTAATTTGAGTGGATGTCCAATAGTTCTGATATTTTGTGAGAGGGAGAAGAGCGTCCCTCTATCCACTTTACTCATGCCCTGCATTATTTTGCACGTTTCAATCATATTCCCCCCTCAGGCGCCTTTTTTCCAGACTAAAGAGCCCCAAATGTTTTAGCCTTTCCTCATAAGGGAGGTCCCCCAGCCCAGTAATCATTTCCGTCGCTCTCTTTTGCACCTTTTCCAGTTCCACTATGTCTTTCTTGAGATGCGGTGACCAGAATACTCCAGGTGCAGCCTTACTATTGTTTTGTATAATGGCATTATAACGTTGGCTTTTTTATTTTCAATCCCCCTTTTGATAATCCCTAGCATGGAATTGGCCTTCTTCACCGCTGCCACAGACTGGGTAGACACCCTCATTGAGCTGTCCAACAGGAAATCAAGATCTCTTTCCTGATCCATCACGGATAGCTCAGAGCCCATGAGTTGATAAAGTTTGGATCTTTTGCCCCAATATGCATTACTTTAGATTTTTCCTACATTGAAACGCATTTGCCATTTCGCAGCCCATTCCCCCAGTTTGGAGAGATCCTTCTGGAGCTCTTCACCATCTTCTCTGGTTTTTACCACATGGAAACGCACCATCAGCTCAGGAAACCTACTGCAGCATCACTGATAGGTAGGGACAGAGGTGATTTTCAATTCAGCTCATTCCGGCTTTGGCTGGCTGGCTGGATGAGCGATTAGGGCCTTTTCACACGACCCCTAAACTCCGCGGCAAATGGCTCCCAGCTCCGGAGCTTAAAATTATTTCCCCACCAGCTCCGAAGTTTACAGATAATTAAGTGCGACCACGCCCACCTAAGTGTGTCCCAGTGCACTTTTCATGTACCTGCTCTCGGAGGGTGAAAATTCCTGATGCGGATATAACAGTAGTGACTGCCGGGCTCTCCTTGCTTCTGTTTGTTCTTTTTTTGCCCCCGCCCCTTTAAGAGATCTGAATGCAGTGCCGGGAGCAAAGCGAGATGGCAGAATGGACGTGAGCGGCATTCTTTTCTTCCTTTTTTTTCTCCCTCCCCTCACACAGCCAGCAGCCAGGAGTGCGGAGGGGGTGGGAACGCAGGAACAGCGACAAACCCCTAAGATCTCTGGTACGAATTTAAGTTGCCAGCGGATCTTAGGGGTCGTGTGAAAAGGCCCTAAGGTATTTACCTGCGAAGCCAGCGGTTGAGATTGATTCTCCAGGGGACCTCCAGGGAGTAAAACCCTGCCTGGATGTCCTTAAGTAAGCTGCACAGTCCCAGGGCAACGCCCGAAGAAGTGAAAGGCAAACCAATTCTGAGTACGCAATGCCTAGAAAACCTGGAAAGGGTGGCCGTGTCTTGACAGCACACAATTATTGCTGGTGTTGTCCCCAAAATTCCTAATTTCCCTCATATTCAGAATGGAAAGAGTAACAAACTGAAATGTGGAAGAAACAGAATGGTCAGGTTTATCCAAGCAGGTTTCAAGACTCCACGTTCATGATTCTTAAACCTCTGTTTTGAAATCCTCTCATTCCTTTTATTTGTAAAAGAACAGATAAAACAGCAAAATAACATAAGGATAGAAAATAACAAAATAACAATATAACAAAAATATAACAAATAAGCAGACATAAACCCAGTGCAACCCACTCCCCTCGGGACTTAAACAAGATTACAACTTTCATGGTATTGACCAGCCCGTTTCTCTCCAGAAGTACATTGAGTCTTCTCCAGGTGTATACCCCTTGCCTTTTTGAAATACATATATCAATAATTTATCCCATATTCCATTAAAGTCATTAGACTTGCTCAGCCCTTTCCTGAAATCCTCCCATTCCTCAGCCATGTGGTGTTGAAGAAAAGCGGTCACTTCTTGCTGGAGGGATGATTTGTCTTTAATACCCACGAGAGGCATGCAGTGGAGGATGTGCAATTTCTATTTTTGTGGGAATTATGGAAGACTATCATGATGGATGCCTAAGGACAACCTCCGGGTTGGAGAGAGAGGCAGGAGATCTCTCCATGCCATTTGCGGGGAATCGTCAGCAGGTGAAGACATCTGCTTGGGAATACCCTGAAGCAAACGGTGAGCCGCTGTGTGAGACAGAATGCTGGACTGGATGGGCTGTAGTCTGTTCCAGCAAGGCTGTTCTTATGTCCTTATAATCCCTCTCTCCACCCTCATCCCCACCTTAAAAAAACTATTTAAAAAAACTTGGTTATTTAAGCAGGCATTCCCCCAAATATAATTCCAACTCAGTGTTTGCCCAGTAAATCTTGATTTTAACTGATTAGCCTGCCAATAATAATATATTGTTTTATTGTTTTATGTCACTTTAATATTATTTTTATTTTATTTTTGTTTTATTGTGTTACTATTTATGATTTTTATTGTATAAATTGTTTGAATGTATTAATTATTGCAAACCGCCCAGAGTAACCTTGCTGCCAGATGGGCAGTATAAAAATCCAATAAATAAATAAATAAATAAATAAATAAATAAATAAATAAATAAATAAATAAATAAATAGAGACATCACTTTGCCAACTAAGGTCAGGATGGTTAAAGCTATGGTTTTTCCAGTAGTGATGTATGGAAGTGAGAGCTGGACTATAAAGAAGGCTGATCGCCGCAGAGTTGATGCTTTTGAGCTGTGGTGCTGGAGGAGAGTCTTGAGAGTCCCCTGGACTGCAAGGAGATCAAACCTATCCATTCTGAAAGAAATCAACCCCAAATGTTCACTGGAAGGACAGATTTTGAAGCTGAGGCTCCAGTACTTTGGCCACCTCATGAGGAGAGAGGACTCCCTGGAAAAGGCCATGATGTTGGGAAAATTGAAGGCAAAAGGAAAAGAGGATGGCAGAGAATGAGACGGTTGGACGGTGTCATCGATGCAACCAAAATGAATTTGACCAAACTCCGGGAGGCAGTGGAAGATAGGAAGGCCTGGCGAGCTCTGGTCCATGGGGTCACAAAGAGTTGGACACGACTGAACGACTGAACAACAACAAAATAAATAAATAAATAAATAAATAAATAAATAAATAAATAAATAAATAAATAAAAGACAGAAAGAGAAAAAAGGTGTGATTTTAGCCACAACTGCTGAAATTTCTAGAGAGTTCTTGCTGCTTATTCCAAGACGCTCCCTGCTGCTTTAAACCTGGGAAAAAGAACACGCCTGAGCATGGATGCTTATGTGTTCATATGGAATGGTTTATTATTATTATTATTATCATCATCATCATCATCATCATCATCATCATCATTACAGTTTAATCTCACAGTTGGCAGTATTGTATGAGCATAAAGCACTAGACAGCACTGGAAAAGGCCCCTGGAGATGGCATGCAAACACGGTTGTAAGCAAAAAGAATCTGACCATTGTCCGTGACGGCGTTGCAATTCTAAACTCGCCCTGCCTTCATTTTGGTCAGGGGTGGAGCGGGAGGCGGAGGTGAGGCGAGTCTGCCCAGTTTTAGCACGTGTGTGTGTGAGCGTGTGGCGTTTGGTTCCGTTTTGTTGTTTTTTCCCAATTTTTTTCCTGAACCGTTTTTTTTTTAACCTTTTTTTTTTAATCGTTACCTTAAAAAATAAGATTTGAAACTTTAGTAAAACCCAGCAAAAAAAAAAAAGCTGATTTCTGGTGCAGTCTTGAAATAAGAATAATTAAAAAAAAACCCAAAATAAAAAAACTGAACAAAAAACAGTTTTAAAAAAACACGTAGGAGTCAAGTTGCTGCGTTGAAACAGTTGGGAATTTCCAGCCGTTGTAGAAGTACTGGGAAGAGAAGGAATTTCACTACCGAGCCCTCCTCTTCACCAACACCTCCCCAAAAACACCCCACACCCCTCCTCCTCCTCCTCCTGTTTCTCCATGATGGACACCCTTCTTAATCCTTCCCTGTAAGAACCGGAGTCACCCAGCTCTAGTTCCCGGGAAACGTGAAAAGGCAGAAGGAAAAATGGGAAGGAAAACAAAAACAGGAGGATGTGTGTGTATGTGTGTGTTGGGGGTGGTGATGGAATTCATATGGGAAGGTGAAGAACATGCTATTAAAATATCATCGCGCCCTTCCCATGCAAATTGGGGTGTTCCTAACGCAAAGAGGGGAGGGGGAGGAGGGAAGAGAGAGGGCTGGCCGCCCGATGGTGTAGCCTTGCTCGTCACATCTTCAGCTGAAGAAAAGACAGATCCGCCAAACGAGGAACCCGTCTCCCCACCCACCAGCCGGGGTGGCATGGGGGATATGCACAAAGTCCGATAGGTTTTCTTAGAGTATAGTCCCTTGAGCGGAGGAATTCCGATTCCTGGAGGGAGGGAAGGAGGGAGGGGATGAAAAAATGAAGAGTGGGGCGGGAGGAAAAACCCACTCAAAACAAACCCCCATTGCTTCGCCTGGCTCTTTGCCCAGCCTTCCCCCCCTAACACGTGTGCACGGGAGGTGGATCGCAGGAAGTGTGATGGAGAAGGCGTGTCTGAAGGAAGCCCCGCCTTCCGGGTCTACCTCACAGGTAACGCTCGCTGCCTTTGATATGCTCTAGCTGTTCCCGTAGTTGGTGGAAAGAGGGCCGGTGGGAAGGGTCCAAGTTCCAGCACTTTTTCATCACTTCGTAGACAATCTGGGGGCAGCCGTCGGGGGCGTCCATCTTGTACCCTTTCTCCACACGAGGAACTACATCCTTCAGAGGCTGGAGCAGGGAAGAAACAGGGGGAAAGGTTCAGAAGAAAAAGGAGTCAAGGTGCTAGATCGGGACCGAGGTTAAATTTACGGATGAATTTCAGACAAAAAATATATATCTGGAGCCCAACTGGGAAGTGGCCTGTTTTGAGGTGATACCATCACCACCTGTAACTAGCTGCATTTTAAGGCAATAAACAAAGCAACTGCGGGAAAGGACTGCAAGGACTTGGGACAACGTTACTTTATCAATGTAATTACAATCACTTGGTAATTACTTTTCCAAGTTACTATTTCCAGATGCCACCACCACATCCTGTGGCAGGGAATTCCACAGACTAACAACACATTGGTTAAAAAAATATTTTCTTTTGTCTGTTCTCACTCTCCCAACCCCCAATTGGAGTGGATGTCCCCTAGTTCTGGTATTCTGTGAGAGGGAGAAAAGCGTCCCTCTATCCACTTTACTCACACCCTACACTCTACACTGCACTTGAAATCTCTAATTTCGCCAGTATGTTTATACATACGTTGCAGGTCTTTTATTAAGATTTCTGGTGTGCTTCCCAGAGAACCATCCATTGCTGTCTTCCTCTGTTATTACAGCTCATATCTTTCTTCTCCATCTCTCCCAAAGGATAAAGGGGTGTAGGCACTGAGTTTGTTTATTGGGGGGGGGGGGGAGATACAGCAAGACATCCATCCGATCACTGCCTCACCCTTTGTGCCACGGCTTCCCACGGCCACCATATATCCGGAAGACTATAACTGGGAAGGGGCTGTGATGATTCGAGCAACTCAGCAAACTGCAAGGGGCTAATGCCATCGGCTGCCATCCCTATGGCCACTGGGAGGTTCCTCTGACCTTCCTGCCACCCCTGCACAAAGTACCGCCTGAGCTGCCCGCCCTTCACTTACAATTCTTGGATAAGGCACTCGTCCAAAGGAGTAGATTTCCCAGAGAAGTATCCCAAAGCTCCACACGTCTGATTTGGTGGAAAAATTCTGGCAAGAAGAAAATTCAATCAACAGAGAGTCATGCCACTAAAAAGGGGGGAACGACACAGGTATGTGACCCAATAGTAACCTCTTTCTGGCCGGATCATAGAACAAAGGCCTGATCCCTTTCTGGTTCCATTTCCACCTTGGCCTTTAGAATTGGTCAGAGTACTCAAGTACCCATGATTCACCCTTCCACTGCCCCCCTCCCCTTGCAGGCATGTCCAAACTTCAACCCTCCAGATGTTCTGGACCACAACTCTCACAGTCCTTTGCCATTGGCAACACAGGCTTGGAATTCTGGGAGTTGTGGTCCAAAACATCAGGAGAGCCGAAGTTTGGATATGCCTGCAATAAAGGGAACAGCCACCAACAGTCGCACAAGGTTTACCCCAAGGAGGTAAACCTGCAGATGAAACCTTTGAAAAACAAACTGCAAGAATTTCAAAGAGACACAATGCATTCGTAAAGGGAGAGGCCAATTATTCTGATATTTATTTGAGACAAAGTCAGACAAATACAATGCTTAAATACAATAGTCATCCCTAGCATGGAATGGGCCTTCTTCACTGCTGCCACACATTGGATAGACACCTTCATGGAGCTGTCCACCAGCACACCAAGATCAGAGCTCAGAGCTATCTCACCTATCTCGCCCGCTCACCTTTTCTCTAAGTGCTTCCGGTGCCGTCCATTTCACCGGCAGCTTGCCCGTGTCCTGCGTTGACGAAGCTTCTTTCGTCAGCCCAAAATCACTGACTTTGGCAACGTTGTCTTCTGAGACCAATACATTCCGCGCTGCCAAGTCCCGATGAACAAAATTGTTGGCTTCCAGGTATGCCATGGCTTCGCAGACGTCTCTGTGAGGAGAGAAGTCGGCCAAGGAGATGACACTCAGAGGGAAAGAATCTGCTATTCCATTCCCATCCCCCGTCTGTTTAGTTATTTCCTGGTTTTCATGTCTACATTGGCCGCATTAGCGCTGTCAATCTCTTACTGAAGGTAAAGAGGGTAGCCATGTTAGTCTGTTCAAGAATTACCGGTAAAAATCAAAGAAAAACAAAACAAAACAAAACAAAACACACAAAACCATGAGGCACCTTCAAGACTAACTTTCATATTTTAATGTTACATTTTGTGGACACATCACTTCTTCAGACATATTGCAGCAGAATGGGGTATGCAATATAATACGTAATGGGATTTACCTTTCATACCAGATATTCATTGGCTGTAGTATGTAGTGGGGGGGGTGGAAAGGGGAGGGGGAAGAAGAGGAGGGAGATTTGATGAGTAGAGATGGTGGGAAGGAGGATTAGGCCAGGGTCTGTAGATATGTAAAGTATAGTTTTATGGCTCTGAGGCCAGGATCTGTTTATATGTTAAGTGTGGTATTATGGCTCGGAGGTAAATTCCTCAAGAGACAGCAACCAGATCAGAGAGGGTGAGGGTTGTGTGTGGAAGAGATGGGGGGGATGGGAGTTTTTACCTTAGGTTCCATGAAAAAAAGAGGCAATATGGTAATATTACATTCGCTAATCACTCAAAACTCATGACTCCTGGTTGCCAATGTGGCATATCTGGAAGGGAAGTGACCTTCTATTTCCCCTGACCTTTTTGCTTTGAGGCAGGGCCAAAGGGTGATATACAAATAAATAAATAAATAAATAAATAAATAAATAAATAAATAAAAAATAAATAAATAAAAAACTCCTCTCAAGCAGCTGGGCTGTTGCCTTGGAAGAATTCAATTGGGGGGGTCACTGTTGGTCATGCATTATAAAAAAATACACCCATTCATGAGTGTGCGATCAGCAATATTGCCCCCCCCCAAAAAAAATCTGATAGTCAGACTTTTAACCAGTCCAATTTCACAGTTACACATCTGGGTGATCCTGAATGTCTCTCTGAGCAGAAGCAGAGGAGGTCTAGAGGTGCTTGGGTATGCAAACAAAACTGGAAAAAACTACTTATTTTCCTGGACTACAACCCCTAGAATCATGCTGGCTGGGGGATTCTGGGAGTTGTAGTCCGCAGTGGTAAATCTGCACTGCACAGAAACCACGGCAAAGGAGCCCAGGCGCCGTACTTACACAGAAAACTTTAGCAGGCAGTCTGCTCCTAGGACAGATCTCCCTCGGGAACGTAGGTAATCGACTAAGCTTCCCTGAAAGCCAAGAGAGAGAGAAGAAGGAAATAAAATATTAATATTGCAACTAGTGATGATGGAAGAGGCAAAAGAAAATCACAATCCAAGCCCTCACTCTGGGAAACCTGGAATACGAGTGGTACCTTGTGTAAAGGAATCAATTTGTTCCAAATGAAATTATGTTAAGCAAATTTTCCTTTGTACAAATTTCCCATAGGAATGCATTGAAAACGGATTAATCCCCCATCGCGACCGTTTTTCTGTTGTACAAATTTGCCCCACAGGTGATTCTGTTAAGCGATTTCACCCCATCTCTGGACTTTGTTTTTTTTTTTAAAGCGGATTTTCTGTTAAACAAACTGCTTTTTATGCAAGGGCTCACTGTAAATGATAAGGCAGTCCAAGGGCATTATTTTATTTATTAAGTGTTTATTACATTACCAAATTGGTTCCAAGCACTGTTCTGGGCCATTTACAATAAAGAATAATCAACCCACAAACCAACATTGAAGAAACAAATAAAAATTAAGCTGGGAATAAACCGAATTACAACCTAACACAGTGTTGGCGAACCTATGGCACTGGTGCCAAAGGTGGCACTCAGAGCCCTTTCTGTGGGCACCTGACATCTCCCCTTCACAGGCACCTGGATTCAGGTTAAATGGTTGTACTGGCACTTTGTGAAAAATTAGTGGGGTTTGAACCGCAGTTTGGGCACTCGGTCTCTAAAAGGTTCGCCATCACTGAGCTAGGGGAATTCCTGCAAACTTCTGGGGGCTGTAGTCCACGGATTGTGAAAAACCTCATGCCTAGGAAAGATCTCCAGCCCTTGGTCCGTCCCTCCCTTTGCAAAAGCAGGAGCTAGCCGGTATTTGCGGATGTAAAGGGTGGAAGTGGTCAGAAACAGATAAAAGACATAATGTTCCTTAATGCATCACACGTTTGAACTGTGGAACTCACTGCCACCTGGAGAAGCTTTTAAAGGGGAATGTGCACCTTTGTGGAGGCGAAAGGGCACATCAGCAGCTCCTAGTCCAGAAGGCTTTCTTTATTCTCCAGTCTTAAGTGGCAGGACGGCTCTGGCTATCATTAGTTGGGGGTCATGAGACAAAAGGGTGCAGCTGTGTTCCCGGAGAACCGTCGGGCTTCCCATGGGCGTGTCCCCTGGGTGGGACCAGACTGCCAGGTTGGAGAGCCCTTAGGCCTGAGCCAGTAGGGCTGTTCTTACAGGACACGGAGCATTTGGGAGGCCACAAAATGGAAGTGAGACGCCCCCCCCACGCTCTTACCTTTGCCATGAATTCTGTGACAATGTAGAGACTGCCCTTCTCTTCCACGATCACCCCCAGCATTTGTACCAAATTACTGTGCCGGAGTTGTCTGCAATGAGATCGGGGGGTTAAAGGAGGCTCAAGAACAGGCCACCATGGGAGGCCACGGAGTCAAGAAATCAAGAGTCCAGACTCTTACCTGGTCCTGGTCAAGGTAAATAACTCCTTGAACAAAAACCCTCTTAATCAGGCATGTCCAAACTTCAGCCCCCCTGATGTTTTGGACCACAGCTCCCAGAATTCTAAGCTTAGCTTGCCAATGACAAAGGACTGTGGGAGTTGTGGTCCAAAACATCTGGAGGGCCGAAGTTTAGACGTGCCTGCTCTTGATGTTTGCCATAAGCTGGAAGCCACCTGTTGTCACCTGACAGCATCCACTGACCCCTGCCCCCGACCCCAGCCCAAAAGAGTAGAGTTCAGCCAAGGGGCAGAGAGAAGTCCCCACTCTGTGCTTCCAAGTCAGAATTGACTCTATCAGGGCTTCGAAGGTACAAGAGATGGGCATGGTTTTATGACATTGGTGTCCAAATTTTGGCCCTCCAGATGTTTTGGACCACAACTCCCACAGTCCTTTGTCACTGGCAATCTAGGCTTGGAATTCTGGGAGTTGTGGCCCAAAACATCTGGAGGACCAAAGCTCGGACACCTCTGTTTTATGAGTTCCACTCTCCGGTGAGTTTCCGTGGCTTGGGTGGGGATTCGAACTCTGCTTTCCAGAGTTTCCTCGCCTGTCACTCAATCCATTGACCACACTCTGTTGGCATCAAAGGGGGGGGGAAACGTGACCTCCAGAAGTCTTTGGGACAGTTCCAGGATCTAAAGGAGGCGAAAGGCTGATCAAGCAGGGAAGGAAGGAAGCAGGGCCTTTTTACTGGTATCGCCAAGGAGGCAAGATTTATTCTTTTCCTTAATGACCTTCTGGACTCAAGCAAAATCAAGTCTGCTTGGTCACCGTTTGTGGAACCAAAATTCCTTTGCTTGTTAGTGAGGTTTTTTTTTAACTGTCCTTGCAGTTCTGTTTGACGTTTTTGCTATTTATGTGGCAGTGTTTTATTTTCGACAGGGCCTGGTGTTGCTATTTGAGAACCCTTTGGTTGACAGATTCTGGGCCCCGATCCCAAAAGAAAACTCGTCGATAACGCAAGCAAAACAAAACAACAACACACACTCCCAGTGTGTGCCTGTACTGGGCCTTGGAAGGAGTCATGCAAACCAAGCGCATCTGCATAATGTAATTAGAAAGAGGGAGAGCCCAGGCCTTGAACTGGAAATGTGCATCACAGCTGGGAAACCAGAGAGGAAGGGGAAGTTACACACAGAGGCAGAGGGAAGTCCCTGGGGATTAAAAATAAACAAACAAAGAAGGTCACGAGTTGTCGATCTGGGGGTTCGTTTCTACAAAACCGACTGAGCTGGAATGGAAGATGGGGGGGATTTCCTCATGACTTCAATTTTTAGGACTCAGATTCTTTTGAATTTTAGGGCCTTCTTTTGAGTTTTAGACAATTGAGAAGATTTCTCTAATTTTTTTTTAATTCTTCAAAAGAATTCTCAAATTTTAAATTCTTTTGCATTTTAGAGACTCCAGATGTGGCTGGCTGGTCATCAGGTTCTTTTTTTGGGTGGGGGGATGCTTCCCCCCAAAACAGGCTCCAGGTGCAAATTTACACAGAAATAACAAATCACTTCTCCCTTCCAAAGACACTGGGTATATACAGTGGTACCTTGTATAAAGGAATTAATTCGTTCCAAATGAAATTATGTTAAGCAAATTTTCCTTTATACAAATTCCCATAGGAATGCATTGAAATGGAGTAACCCCATTTTTATGTTGTACGGATTCGCCCCACAGGTGATTCTGTTAAGCAAATTTCCCCTATCTCCAGAAATTTTTTATGTTGTATAAATTTTATGTTATACAAGCTGTTTGTTATACAAGGGTCCACTGTATTCTGGGCCCCATAAATGTAGTGGGGAATTAGGTCAAGAGAGAAAGGTGGGCCTTCAGGACGACCCACACAGTTCCCAAACCCTCAAAGGTTAACCACCGAGCAAACCCTCACACGATGGTTTCCAACACTATGTTTGTTAATCCAGCCCCTCACAAGTAGAGATGGGCACAAACTGCTAGTTTGGTGGTCTGCGCTGGGGTTTGGCGCTTCAAAGCCCCGCCTCCTCTGGCAGGGGCCCAATCGGAGGCAATGCCCTGAGGAGGCGGGACAGGGAGACCACGCCACTGCCTGTGAGTGGGCGCCTGCCATAGGAGGCGGGGCTTTGATGCACCAAACTCGTGCTTGGCTGCTCAACGGACCAGCAGTTCGCGCCCATCTTGATTCCCAAGCATGGCACCAAAAAGACCAGGAATGAGGGTTGGGAGGGAGCGGAACTAGGAGAAACAACTCTCAGTCTCCCTTATATATATTTTTGGCTGGACACAGGAGCAGCAGAGTTTTACAATTTGTATTGTATGTTGTTTTAACTGTACAGTGGTTCCTTGTATAAAGGAATTAATTCGTTCCAAATGAAATTATGTTAAGCAAAGTTTCCTTTATACAAATTTCCCATAGGAATGCATTGAAAATGAAGTGATCCCATTTTTATGTTGTACGGGTTCGCCCCACAGGCGATTCTGTTAAGCAAATTTCCCCTATCTCTGGAATTTTTTATGTTGTACAGATTTTTTTGTTATACAAACCATTATACAAGGGTCTACTGTATTGTATTTCCTCCTGATTTCAATTTGTAGGGCTCAGATTCTTTTGAATTTTAGGGCCTTCTTTTGAGTTTTAGAGAATTGAGAAGATTTCTCTAATTCTCAAATTTGAAATTCTTTTGCATTTTAGAGACTCCAGATTTTATGTTATACAAACCATTATACAAGGGTCCACTGTATTGCATTTTATAGTTTTAATAATTTTTGTGTTTTACAGTTTCTAATACATTGTTGTATGCCGCCCAGAGACCTCTTGGTAGTGGGATGGCTATTTTTTTAATAAATAAATAAATAAAAAGAGTTATATTTGGATTTGTGTTGCGGTTTGAAAGTTTTCAATGGAAAATAAGCCTGTAGGCCTGATCAGGGATCTGGTTCCGAATAGATCTATGAATACTGAGAGGGAGGGAGAATCAACTCACAAGGATGTGGCCAGTATCCTATATAATGGCCTCTGCCTGGCCCAGCTTTCTCTGTTCAGATAAATATTCCCCGTGTTTCCTCAACCAGCCAACACTCACGTCATGACTGAAGCCTCAGCGAGGAAGGCCTGTGCAGTGGCATCGTGTTTAATGCACTTCACGGCGACCTTGTTCCCATGATAATCGCCCAGCATCACATCTGAAAGGAAAAACAAGCGGTCTGTCCGTCAACCAAGGGCCCTCCGCAGCAGATTAGACCAAGAGCTAACCCGGTCTCCTGTTTCCAATGCTGCCCTGCCCAACTACTGAACCCTTCCTCTGCTCCATTCTTGATGGGTCACCAGGGACCATTCGCACCAACTTTCCTCAATACAGGAATCCACAGCTGAAGCGCCCCCCCAGGATTCGCCATGCAAATTCTGTTAAAAAGATACGCTCTTCCTCTACTCCCCACTTTAGAGCCCTGGCTCCCAAACCTTTTTGGCTTCTGGCACCCTCGATATACTGGCCACCAGCTGTGCCTCCCCCCACCCACAAATATGATACCTTGGGCAAGAAACACAGAATTCAAGAAGGCCTGTGAAGGATGAGAGGATTCTATGCCCCCCCCCGCTGGTTTTGGGTGGCCCCCCCAAGGGACCGCCGTGCACACTTTGGGAACCACCGTCCTCAAGAAAAGCCTCGGGGCAGGACAACTCACTTCCGAATTCGCCTTTGCCGATAACCTGGAGTAGCTTCAAGTCCTTCATGTTGAGAGACCATCCACCTGGAAGAGAAGCAAGAGACGCAGAGGAGGGGATGAAATGGAGGAAAAGGTGCATTGATGGGCACGGGAGCCCTCCCCACCCCCACCCCCAAACGAGCTGCTCCCCTTCCTTACGGGACACCTACTGCGTGAGAATTCGTCCTGGGCCGCCACGGTGCCTTCCATGACCTTTGGCTTGATGAGACGCGTACAGAGACCGTCCGCGTCAGAGGTGTAGTGCTGTCCGGGAAAAGAGAAATCTCCGTTGTAACATTTGGGAATTCACAGGCATCGTACATGACGGCTCAAGATGTGGATTCGTGTTAGCGACACTGACCCTTTTAACTCACAACACAGGCCAACATCAGCCGACCCAAGAATGATTTCTGTTGGGTTCGGTGGGACATGCTTTTGGGTGAGCATAGAGCAGTGGTTCTCCACCTGTGGGTCCCCAGATGTTCCTGGACTGAAACCCCCACCACTGCTGTGCTGGAAGGGGTTTCTGGGAGTTGCCGTCCAGGAACATCTGGGGACCCACAGGTTGAGAACCACTGGCCTAGAGAAGGCTGAGTCAGTCCAGGTTAATAATTGCGTAATTACAAGGCATTCCAGAGGGGAAGGTCAATGGTGAAATGCTCAGTTCGTTAATGAGTTTAATGAATTTGAACACTTATTTAGAGATGGGCACAAACCGCTAGTTCAGCGCTTCGTGGTGGCTGGCTTATCAGCCTAGCGCAGTGGTGACGAACTTTCGGCACTCTAGATGGTTTGGACCACAACTCCCAGAATTCCAAGCTTGTACTGCCAATGACAAAGGACTGTGGGAGTTGTGGTCCAAAACATCTGGAGGGCCAAAGGTTCGCCACCACTGGTCTAGCGTGTTCAGTGCAGTCTTCTGTTATATTTGGTGTCAACAAAGACCTTGATCTCCCATAACTGTGTCAACCTTCCTATCTATACTTGCATGTACTTGCTCTACAGCCAAGTCCTTTCAATCTCTCTTGGCTACCAACCAATGAAGTCACTACTTCTTATCAATCATGGGAAGCTTTAGAAGATCTCTACCTACTAGGGGTGTGCACGATTCCCTGGCTCAGTCTGGAGGCCACAGGACCCTGCAAAATGCACCCTGGTTCAGCGTGGAAAGAGCTGTCCCCACGTCCAATCTGATTTGTGCCTTGGGTCCCAATTCGCCTGAACATGTTTAAGATCAGGGCACTTGGAAATCCTTCCCTTGGCTATAACTTTTTATGTGTTCTGACTGATGTCCACACAATCTGAAACCACCACAGACCTGAAAGAAACCCACCAAATTTGGGGCATTTACCTCCACGGCTCATAAGAAATAAGAACATAAGAAGAACCATGCTGCATCAGGCCAAAGGGCCATCTAGTCCAGCTTACTGTATCTCACCATGGCCCCACCAGATGCCTCTGGGAGTGCACAAGACTAGATCTCTGTCTTCTGATATCCCTCCCCTGCATCTGGCCCTTGAAGGACCCCGGTTTTAAGCCTGGAGGTTACACATCCCCATCATGGTTTGTCACCTGCGATGGACTTTTCCTCCAGGAATTGGTCCAATCCCCTTTGGAAGGCATCCAGGCCAGATGCCATCTCCACCTCCTGTGGCAACTGTCTACACCAGGCATGCCCAAACTTTGGCCCTCCAGATGTTTTGGACAGCAACTCCCAGTCCTTTGCCATCGACATTCTAACCTTAGAATTCTGGGAGTTGTGGTCCAAAACATCAGGAGGGCCGAAGTTTGGACATGCCTGGTCTACACCCAGTGTGCAGTCTTATCTACTCCTGAGCGCCATGCATAGGAGAAGGTGGGGTGGCAACCCCAAGGAAGCTGATACAAACAAACAAAAAAGAGCATGCCAGTCCTTAAGAGACAAGTCTGTGTTAGTTGTGCCACACAGATTGATGTTCCCTCTGCCCTTCTCCACTAGGGGCCAGTGTGTAGCTGAACATTGCTCCCAGTGGCTTCGCCACCAAGACAAGACACCAGTCATGGGCTCCAAGGCTGTTTTTAAATGCCTCCCTTCTAAAAAACCATTAGCCCAGGGGAGTGTCTTGCGTGTTTCTCTGTTGTGTCATGCTAGAGGCAGGCAGGAGTTCCCCAGGGGCAGCTTCAAGCCACCCCCTCCACCCCATCCTCTTCCCTCCTCCCCAGTTTCTCATCGTCTGCCCCCCTGGGATGTGAAAAGCCCCACCCCCAGCACCTGCCTCATCAAAGCGGCCCAAACACTTTCAGTATTGCTCGGAGCTACTTCCTGTCTCTGCCCAGCAATGGGAGAGGCAGAAAGCATTTCACTGGGGGTGGGGTGCAAGAGAGAGAGAGAGAGAGAGAGAGAGAGAGAGAGAGAGAGAGAATCTGGAGACTTGGGCCCCCCAAAACACATGTGTGCGGTTTGAGTAAAAAACAGCAAAGAAGAGTCTAGAGCAGTGGTTCTCCAGCTGTGGGGTCCCCAGATGTTCCTGGACTGCAACTCCCAGAAGTCTTCCTCACTCGCTGAGCTGGCCAGGATTTCTGGGAGTTGCAGTCCAGGAACATCTGGGGACCTGACAGCTGGAGAACCACTGGCCTACGACAGTGGCAGCGGACCTTTGGAAGTTGCTGATGGATATCAGGACCCCTCCCCACCCGAACCCAGGTCTTTGAAAAGGAGACGGATTCTAGGGAGACGGCTTGGCCTCACCTCTACCAACTGCATGAGATTCTCAAAGAACACCTCTTCATCGATGCTCAGCTTGCTGGAGTTGTAGATGATGCGGTAATGCTCCACCTTCCCGTCACAGCTGACGCAGAGGGTGTAGTCGCCGGGGTAGTTGGTGCTCTCGCGCACCAGGAAAAGGCCCGTCTCAGGGGGGTACAGCAGCCGCTCGGCCTGCTCGCGGGTAATCTTGCCATGGAACCATCTGAGAGAGAGAGAGAGAAAGAGAGAGAGAGAGAGAGAGATTGAGAGCAAGCCAGCAAGAAAGACAGAGAGAGACAGAGAGACAGACACACACACACACACACACACACAGAGAGAGAGAGAGAGAGAGAGAGAGAGAGAGAGAGAGAGAGAGAGAGAGAGAGACAGACAGACAGACAGACAGACAGACAGAGAGAGAGACAGACAGACAGAGAGAAAGACAGACAGACAGAGAGAGAGAGAGAGAGAGAGAGAGAGAGAGAGAGACAGAGAGAGAGACAGAGAGAGAGAGACAGAGAGAGAGAGAGAGAAACAGAGAGAGAGGGAGAGAGAGAGAGAGAAACAGACAGACAGACAGAGAGATCAAGCCAGCAAGAGAGAGAGAGAGAGAGAGAGAGACAGACAGACAGACAGACAGACAGACAGACAGACAGACAGATCCAGGAGGGAATGGAGAAAAACTCAGTAAATGTATGGTCAGGGTTGGACTCCCACCACACAGGTGTGGATCAGCTTTCCAGCACTCCCAATTATGTCCGTTGGGCTGGCGTTCAACCGGGTGCTCCCTCCAGCCTCCGATCCCTGGGGAATCAACCCTACAGATCCAGGGCAGGGAAATGGCTGGCATGTTTTTGGCGAGGAGACCCAAGTTCCAAATCCCCCGTTTGCAAAAACGAAACAAAACTCAGCGGGTGACATCTGGACAGTCAGAACCGCCCTTCCCACTCGCTCAGCCCTCGGGTGGGGCAGGGGGAGGGGGTCGGCCCGAGAGAGGCTTCCGTTACTCACGGCATCAGGCTGAGCTTGATCCCGGCTTTCACCCCTTCTCGCTTCTGCACGTAGTTGGCGGGGATGATGCCTTCGCGGCCCACTTTGTTTTTCGCTTTGTACCAGTTGGGGTCCTGGCAAAGGGGAAGCCGAGGTCAGAATGGGCCACCGACGGAGGCGCGCGCGTGTGCATGTGTGGATAACAGAGAATGCCAAACCCACCAACCCCAGAACTGCTGCTTTGTGACAGTAGCTTGCTTTATGGCTGCTGTTTGACGAAAGTAGCTTGCTTTGCAGCTACTGTTTATGACAGTACTGTAGCTTGCTTTGTAGCTTCTGAATTATGCATTTAATTTTTCCCCCTCTGCTAATCATGGATAACTGAATCAGTGGTTAATGAATCAGTGGATACGAGAGTCCTACTGTAATCAGTTTGTTTCCTGCTAGCTTTCTTCACTCTCCAGCTTTTCATAAATGATGTCTGGAAATACAAGAGTGTGGAACAATCTTGGTCTTTTTTTCCACCCCCAGCGACATCTCCTTACACTTTATGTTCTTTTCTGGTTCCTTCATTCCTGCCCTTCTGAGCCTCCGTCTTCTTTGGATTCTTTGACTGTGGTCTCCCTTTGAAGTGATGGTCGAGCCAAGGGTATGAGTAAAGTGGATAGAGGGAAGCTCTTCTCCCTCTCTCAAAATACCAGAACTAGGGGACATACACTCAAATTGAGTGCTGGGAGAGTAAGAACTGACAAAAGAAAATATTTTTTCACCCAGCGCGTTGTAAGTCTATGGAACTCCCTGCCACAGGATGTGGTGATGGCATCTGGCCTGGATGCCTTCAAAAGGGGATTGGACAGATTCCTAGAGGAAAAGTCCATCACGGGTTACAAACCATGATGGAGATGTGTAATCTCTAGGCTTTAAACCAGGGTAGTTCAAGGGCCAGATGCAGGGGAGTGGTATCAGGAGACAGATATCTAGTCTCATGCGCTCCCAAACGCATCTGGTGGGGCCACTGTGAGATACAGGAAGCTGGACTAGATGGGCCTTTGGCCTGATCCAGCATGGCTCTTCTTATGTTCTTATGTTCTTATGTACAACATCTCTCACTACAGTATTTCAATTTCTTTGTTGTCAACCTGAAAGCTGTGTAGGTCCTCTGTAGTTATGATGGGTGGGTGGGAATTAAACATTTCCCTCTGTTTCTCACCTCTGACGCCAAGCCGGCTGAACAAACTGTGAGTGGAGCTTAACCTTCTTGAGGCGAACACAGGATGGGATATCTGGCAGGCCTCTCTCAGCGATCTGACCGAGTGACTTACTTTCCAGAGAACTTTAAATAACGTTCACATTTAATTAAGGCGTATCGCTTTCCCCCATCCCGTTTCATGCCACGAGGGAACAAAAGAACATAAGAAGAGTCATGCTGGATCAGGCCAATGGCCCATCTAGTCCAGCTTCCTGTATCTCACAGTGGCCCCACCAAATGCCTCTGGGAGTGCACAAGACTAGATACAGTGGACCCTTGTATAACAAACAGTTTGTATAACATAAAATTTGTACAACATAAAAATTCCAGAGATAGGGGAAATTTGCTTAGCATAATTTCCTATGAGGCAAATTTGTACAACATAAAAATGGGATCACTCTGTTTTCAATGCATTCCTATGGCAAATTTGTATAAAGGAAAATTTGCTTAACATAATTTCATTTGGAACGAATTAATTCCTTTATACAAGGTACCACTGTATCTGTCTCCTGATACCACTCCCTTGTATCTGGCCCTTGAAGTACCCCGGTTTTAAGCCTGGAGGTTACACATCTCCCTCATGGCTTGTAACCTGTGATGGACTTTTCCTCCAGGAATCTGTCCAAACCCCTTTTGAATGCATCCAAGCCAGAGACCATCTCCGCATCCTGTGGCAGGGAGTTCCACAGACTAACACCACACTGGGTAAAAAAACATTTTCTTTTGTCTATTCTCACTCTCCCAACCCTGAGTTTGAGTGGATGTCCCCTAGTTCACACAGGTCACACTGGCACACTCTTATTGACATTAAGGCATTCATGCCAGGAGTGTCCTCAAACATCAAGAGGCAGGGCGGTGTAGTGGGTGGAACATTAGACTAGGAATCAGGGGAACCAGGTTCGAATCCCTACTCAGCGAAGGAAACGTGCTGGAAGGTGGCAGCATTCAACCATTCCTTGACCATCTCACATTTCTTACCAACTCATGATAATGTGACAGCACGTGCTCACAACACCACAATCTATAGAAGAGCTGCTGGTTCCCAGATCCTTCCCAGACTCTTCAGAGCTCTGATTCCTGGAGGAGAAGTCCATCACAGGTTACAAACCATGATGGAGATGTGTCATCTCCAGGCTTAAAATCAGGGCACTTTAAGGGCCAGATGCAGGGGAGGGGTATCAGGAGACAGACATCTAGTCTCATGCGCTCCCAGACGCATCTGGTGGGGCCCTGTGAGATACAGGAAGCTGGACTAGATGGGGCTTTGGCCTGATCCAGCAGGGCTCTTCTTATGTTCTTATGATCTCTGATCTCCATCCTTTGCCTCTCATGGTGAGACCGCTAGCCTCCAAATCAGACCTGAGTAAGGGACCAGCATCAAACCTATCCATCCTGAAATAAATCAACCCCGGATGTTCACTGGAAGGACAGATTTTGAAGTTGAGGCTCCAGTACTTTGTCCACCTCATGAGAAAAGAGGACTCCTTGGGAAAGTCCCTGATGTTGGGAAAGATGGAAGGCAAAAGGAAATGGGGACGGCAGAGAATGAGATGGTTGGACGGTGTCATCGATGCAACCAATATAAATTTGACCAAACTCCGGGAGGCAGTGGAAGATAGGAAGGCCTGGCGAGCTCTGGTCCATGGGGTCACGAAGAGTCGGACAGGACTGAACAACTCAACAACAACAACAATAAGGGACCAGCCCTCAAGGTTTACTTAAGAATGCACACCCACACCGCCTTCTCCCTTCTCCCCCTCCCTGACTCCAGGGGCTGACCTTGGTGACTGAGATGATGGTAAGGACGTCCCCTTTGCTGAACGAGAGGTCCTGATCGGCCGTGCCGTGAAAGTTATACTTGGCAATACATTCCGTACCTGACGTCCAGACAGCCTGTGGAGGAAAGAAAAAGAGATGCCTGTATTTTTCCCCCCTGTCTATAAGACACTCCTGTGTATAAGACCCTCCCACTTTACCAACCCAACATTACAGGTTCGCAAGCACATGGTGCTCTCCTTGGCATACTTCTGTGTATTAAGACGACCCTCCATTTTCAGCCTAACAATTTTATACAAAAATATAGTCTTATACATGAAAAAAATACTTTAGTTACTAACTGCCAAAGGAGAAAAGCATGCATTTCTGGAGAAGCTATGGAGCATGACTTCCTGGTACTTTCCTTGGCCCTTTTCCCTTGGAGGGAAACCACTGACCAAGATCTGGAGAACCTGTAACTAGAGATGGCGTTTCGTTTCGGAAGAGGTCTGGTTCCGAAACGAAACACCTCAGCACAGCAGCCATTTGGAGCCAGGATCCCGCTTCCGAAACATAATCAACCACTGGCTTAGCTTCCTTTGAGTCGCGTGAGGCGAAACTCCAATCAAGAGGCAGGCTCCGATGCATCATCTTTCCTTTTCCCTGGCACTGGCCAATCAGGAACTGTGCCAGGACATGCATCATCCCGCCTCGCTGTCTGATTGGCCAGCGCCAGGGAGAAGGAAAGATGACATGTAAGAGCCTGTTTCCTGATTGGAGTTTCACCCCACATGACCCAAAGGAAGCTAAGCCAGTGGCTGATTTTGTTCCGGAGGCTGGATCCCAGTTCCAAACATGTTTCGTTTCGGAACCATATCCGTTCCGAAACAAAATGCCCATCTTTACCTGCAACGCAACACACCCTCTTTCTCGGGCTGGGTGAAAAATGACTAGAAAATCTATACTCGATCCAAGCCACTTGGGGACAGGGTGAAAACCTAGACAGTTGGCCTGTCACTTAAGTGGGAGGGTCAAACTATATGAGATGCCAGCTTTGAAGTTAGAAAGGGATAACACCTTTTTATTACCCTGGGAAAAAAGCCCCTCAAAGCTGCCAAATCTGGGCAGTCATGGCCCTTAGGGGAAATGCATTCTGATTTCACAAAACAAAAGCAAGATAAATTACCCAGCTAACATGGAGCTGAGGGATTAAAAACCAGCCGTCGCAAATCGGGCCGGTTTCTTTTGCTCTTTAGTCTTCCACTGCTCCCAATTTAATTCATAAGAGTGCAATAAATAAATAAATAAATAAATAAATAAATAAATAAATAAATAAATAAATAAATAAATAAAGAGGAGGATTGGTCATTTCCTTTTTTTCAATGAAGCACCTTTAGAAATGTACACATCAGTCCGAGTCGGAGTTAACAGACCAGACTGAGTGGATATAAACTGCTCCAGACTGAACTGATGGAAATCTGAAAGTCTCAAGCAGGCTGATCAGTCAGATTTAGGAGACCAAGTGCCTGGCTCCGTTCTCAGTGCTGCTCTATGGGACGGTGACGGTAAGGCATGAGAGGAGAGTCCCTCTTGATGCAAGATGCTCGAAAAACTCCAGACAAGCCGCACCTGGAATTTGTGTGGCTGCAAAGCTGCCGACCTCCGCTCAAACCCAGGATGCTGTGCAAAACCCTCCAACCAGAGAGGCCTCAGCTACTCAAAGAAGCTTCTAAATGAAAGAGGCCTTCTCCTCCCCTGTTTCCTGTTGCATACATCAGCAACTGGGTGTGCCACGGATCTGCACCTGTGACAAATTCACTCAACCGCCTGATGAATCTCAGAGTGGGGCTGACAAATCTCACCAGATGATTGTATGCAGCCAGCCGATTAGAAAGTTCTGAATTAAGTTACTCTTTGGAGAATGAGAGCTTGAGACCTGACATGAAAGCTACACAGATATGTACAGTGGACCCTTATATAACAAACGGTGTGTATAACATAAAATCTGTACAACATAAAACATTCTGGCGATAGGGGAAATTTGCTTAACATAATCGTCTATGGGGCAAATCCATACAACATAAAAATGGTCGCAATTAGGGATTACTCTGTTTTCAATGCATTCCTATAGGAAATTTGTATAAAGGAAAATTTGCTTGACATAATTTCATTTGGAACAAATTAATTCCTTTATACAAGGTACCACTGTACTGCCAAAGAACTCAAAACCATGAACTTTTCGGACTATTTACCTACCTGAGAAACAGTGCTTGTGTTAAAAAAATCTAAGTACAAGCACCAGTCTCTGATCTGACTGAAATATGGATTCCTACACTCTGGTATCAGATTGGGTTATGGTTTGGTTCCTAAACGCCTTGGGTTCAAGCTATCTTAAGGACCGTGTCTTCCTTTATGGGTGTCAAGATCATCAGGGAAGGCTGTCTTCTCGGTCCCATCATCTTCACTGGTGCATCCGAGGGGGCCATAGGAGGTGTGTGTGTGTGTGTGTGTGTGTGTGTGTGTGTGTGTGTGTGTGTGTGTGTGTGTGTGTGTGTGATTCTTTTGTGATATTTGTATACTTCCTGTTTCTAGCTTTTAAATATTGTCTTCTACTGTTGCATGCCGCCTTGGCTTCTTTTTAAGGCGAAAGGCAGGGTAAAATATTCCAAATCAATAAATAAATAAATAAATGCTTGGTTGTTGTTGTGTCATGACAGTCGTGACTGACCCTTCATGGACCCATGTCCCTGGAGGTTTTGTCCAGCAGGAATACTGGAGTGGTTTGCCATTCCCGACTCCAGGCGCCTACAGCACCTGGTATTCCCTGGTGGTCACCCATCCAAGTACTAGACAGGTGTGACCTTTATTTATTGACTCAAGCATAAGCCTAGGGTGGGAAATGCAGCAGGACCTGGCCATTCCTCCTTTGTGAGCTGGGTGTGTGTGTGATGTTTAAAATGACTTTTAGCCACCGAGGCAAGTGCTTGAGTTGGGGGCTAAAAGTCATTTAAAACATTGTTTTAAAATGACTTTTTAAAAAGTCATTTTAAACATGGGGGGGTCAGGAGAAGTGGTGCACAATGTTTAAAATGACTTTCAGCCACCGACCAAAACTTGCCTCAGTGGCTAAAAGTATTGACCCGAATATAAGCCGAGGACCCCTTTTTTCAGCCCAAAGTTAGGGCTGAAAAACTAGGCTTATATTCGAGTATATACAGTACATACAGTCAAGCCAGAGACCTCTTTTCTTCGACTCCACCCTGTCCTCCTTACCTGCACGCCCGACATTTTCTCTGTGGCTTCTGGGGACTGGATCTCACAAGGAGGACACGCCACTTGGTACCATGAGACCTAGAAAAAAAAAAGAGAGAGAAAGGTTCCTGAGGTGACATTCCACTTTCTGTCTTCACGCAAGCAGCCATGCGTGCAAGGAAGCTCTGTCACTGATGAAAAGAGCTTCAGCAGCCTAGAGAGACACGAGACATGGATCTGGGGTTTTGGTGAGGTTTTTTAACACCTATTTCAAGCTGTTTCATCTTCTTTATTTATTTGATTTATATACACCGCAACCATCTACCCAAAAAGCTACTCTGGGCGGTTTACAAACATATACAAAATATAAAAGCAGATTAAACAACGAAAATAGTAAATAAAAACTAATCCATCAAAACCAAATAATCAAATCATAATAATAAAAAGAATAAGCAAATAAGCAAAAATACAATAAATCAAAATGTTTTTGGCAATTCAAAATAAGAACAAACGGAAAAAAATAACTAGTAGAAAATTATAAGGGAAATGACAGTGTCCTATTTATATAAATTGGTTGAAACAGAATAATCAGGGAAGGCCAACCTATAAAGCCAGTTTTCTGCTGTACATCCTCCATCTCTCCAAATTTAAAAAGGCACAGCAACATTTCCCTCCTTCTGCTTGTATCGGTGGGTACCAACCCAAAACATGAATGCTACATTTTTCAGGATGAAAAATGTCCCAAGCAGGATGGCCACAGGGAGCAGAACATGAACTCAGAAACCTACTGCCCATGCCGGCTGGCCTGGGGATTATGGTCTTTGCAGTCTCCGCCAAATAAGTTTTCCATTCTCTCTTGGCACAAAACACAAGGAGAAACCGGATCTGCCTGGGAGGGGCCTTTTAGCACTGGGGTGGTCGGTGTCAGTCCATTCAGTTGCAGCCAAGTGTTCCATCTCTTAACTCAGATATTTTTCCCAGTCAGGGTTCTGTCTGAAGCAGACAGACTGATGAGTTCTGGCAACTACGTAACCAGTCAGTCAGTAACAAATTCAGCGCAGTGATGTAAACAACTTAATATATTTTTTTACGCAGTATGATTGTTTTTATCTATAAAGAGCTGTAAGTAAACGGGAGCATTTTATTCTCTCTCCTTATAAAAGTACTGTATCAGAGTGAATGCATTAAGACAGTAAGTGCCAGTGGAGGTCAATGAACAAATAAAGGCGATGCCCTATTGCAAGAGGTTTGAAGCCAATCTGCTGTGTTGGTTCTTGACCGAACAATTTTTCCCCCTGCTGAGTACTTACAGGAAGTTTATTTTAGTTAAGGCCATACTCAGTTCCTCACAAGCTGCTGCCCCCCCCATGACACAATCTAGCATGTGGAAAGAGGAGAAGGGGTTCACCTGAATATGTCTAGAAAACACAGACAAGACATTGGGCGTTCTCAGCAGTGTCCCCTTGCCTACGGAATGCCCTCCTACAGAAAAATGACCCAAGTCTCTTGACCTCTGACCCTTTCAAAAGCTCCTGAAGGGCAGAGCCTTTGAGGAAAGTTTTTGACATGGTCCTCTCTTGTTAACTGGGACAGATGAGGAAGGAAAGGATTAATATGTGATGGTTGCGTGGTGCCTCCATTAAAAAAAAATATGGATTTATTCTTTCATTTATTAGAAACATGATCCACCTCTCGGATACGCCTCCCTCAGCATATTCCTCTTCAGTCCTTTTTTCAGACCACAAAAGCAGCATTACTACGTCCGACAGCAATGTCGCCAAAGTGGGTGCAACAAAAAATCTTCTCGGCTTCCGGAAATATAAGCTCTCGGTTTTGTAAAAACATCCGGGCCACAAACTTCGTGCCACGCACAAAGTTGGGTGGGATTAACGCTCCCTCTGAAAACATTGGCCTGCAGCTTGGCGGGGGTGTGTTTCGGTTGGTCTCCGGGCCTGGACGCCCAAGTTTCACCAGAGGACCAGGAACGGCCTTGGCCCAGTTAAACCAGTGTGCCAGCTGCACCCCTTCCTGGAGAGATCGGATTTGGACACACGGCGAGCCCTGCCTGCGTTGCATCTGGGCTGGACTACTACAACGTGCTCTACGTGGGGCTGCCGTTGGGAAGTGTTTGGAAACTTCAGCGAATAATAAGCACGGCAGCCAGAAAGACCCAGGAAGCCCCATGGAATGGTGTCTGGCGTAGAAGGCAACATTTTCTTTGAAGTTGTTCACGGCACCTGAAATGATGCGAACCAAAAGGGCTTTTAAAAAATTAATGCATCACTCCGTCTTTTTCACGGCCCCTGCATGTGCCCTTCAAGAATCTAAAGCAAAGAAATCTAAGGGCAGGTCTTTCATTTCTATTTTTAGTTAACTCACCAAACCTCCCCCCCAACCCTTTTCGGTTAACTCTTTCCACTCTGGCAGGTAAAGCACTGAGCTGCGTCATACCCCTTCTCCCTCCCCTTTTTATAACTTTTCACAACTGCCCATCTTGCCTCTAACAAGACTCTTGCCCTGGCTGCAACATCATCTAGCCATGGATTTTAAGATCATCATCTAACCAAGGACTTTAAAAGTAACCTCCTGGAAAAGTGGTGACCAAACTTTGGCCCTCCAGCTGTTTTGGACCACAGCTCCCACAGTCCTTTGTCATTGGCAATACAGGCTTGGGATTCTGGGAGTTGTGGTCCAAAACAGCTGGAGGGCCGAGGTTTGGCTACCACTGTTTTACCATGTCTGAACTTCTGGGACTTGCTTTAAAGAAGGGTGATTTACATTTCGAAAGCTTGCAATGTTCCTTTTTTCATTTTTAACAGTGGCCTATAAAGGTATCGTCTGTAAACTATTTTTGTAATTGTGTCTTTCCCCCTTGTTGTATCTTTGGGTCTTTTATTGCATTTCATTTCAAAGGAGACAGCCGAACCACTGTTGCTTCAGTGAGCTTGTTACAAGCCGATGGATGTTCTGCTTTTCTTAGACAACCAAAACTGGTCAGAATGCTCAGTGGCACGACAAATGCCCTCCTTTTTCCCACAAAGGACATGTAGATAACACCTGGGCACGTATTTATGAATCCCTGCTTAAGACATTTAATCATTTCTGAGCATGTACCTTTAAGAAGATATCCACAAAAAGCAGCATTCTTTAATTCAAGAGAAGAAAAGAAGAGAGAGAGAGACAGAGGAGACAGAGAAAATGCTTCTTTTTTATGGCATTTATAGTTTTCAAACATACAGTGGACCATCGTATAACAAACGGTTTGTATAACATAGAATCTGTACAACATAAAAAATTCTGGAGATAGGGGAAATTTGCTTAACAGAATCGCCCACGGGATGAATCCGTACAACATAAAAATGGTCGCGATTAGAGATTACTCCGTTTTCAATGCATTCCTATGGGAAATTTGTATAAAGGAAAATTGGCTTAGCAGAATTTCATTTGGAACGAATTAATTCCTTTATACAAAGTACCACTGTATATACAAACAAAAAAGAATACAGTGGTACCTTTCCCGCTCTTAAGTCGAATTCCTCTTAAGTCGAGCTGCTCTTAAGTTGGGGTACCATTGTACAATACATCCCTATGATAAAGCATATAAAAAGGGCATGTAAAACCCAAACCCAATAAGAGAGCAATAAAATAGCTAGATGGCAGCGAATAAACCAAATGGGCAAACAAGGAACAAAGTCGGTCACAAAAACCAAGTTTTTAGCTGCTTCTGAAATGCCAGGAGGGGCTGCGCAGACCTAATGTCGCTAGGGAGGTGATTCCACTGAATTTGTTGTTGTTGTTGTTGTTGTTGTTGTTGTTCAGTCGTGTCCAACTCTTCGTGACCCCATGGACCAGAACTCGCCAGGCCTTCCTATCTTCCACTGCCTCCCAGACTATGGTCAAATCCATATTGGTTGCATCAATGACACCATCCAACCATCTCATTCTCTGCCATCCTCTTTTCCTTTTGCCTTCCATCTTTCCCAACATCAGGGACTTTTCCAAGGAGTCCTCTCTTCTCATGAGGTGGCCAAAGTACTGGAGCCTCAGCTTCAAAACCTGTCCTTCCAGTGAACATTCGGAGTTGATTTCTTTCTGGATGGATAGGTTTGATCTCCGAATTAGACCAGCTGCTGAAAAAGCACGGTTCTGGGTCAAGGCCTTATGAACCTCCCCGGAGGACTGGCAACTCTGAGTGATAGGACCTGGGATGTTCTGGTGGGCCAGGCCAAAGATGACCTTGGGATGATACTCTCTGTCACACACACGCGCACACACACACACACACCCCACCTGCTTTGAACTCAGTCTACCCTGAGCCTTCTCCTGCCAAAGCCAGGTTGCCTCCCTCGGTCCTTTTCCAATGCTCTCAGGACTACACATCTACGTCTGCAAACACCTCTTCTGCAGCCTCAGCCCCACCTGCCTCTCCTGGCATCCGTCGGACTATATTTAGCATCCCGTCATTCTACTCTCCAAGGGAATCCCACGCACACACGCGCGCACACACACACACACCCTCAACCTCAGCATCTGCTATTAATAGCGCTGGCACGGCAAGGCACGTGCTGCGACAGGTGGCCGCGGTCCCCCTTCAGGCGGATGGCTGAGCCCGGGAGCTGCAGGTTGGTAACCATGTCCAGGAGAAGGAGCTACTGTGCCCTGGAGAAGATTTTCATCACCTCGGAGAAGGCCAATCGGAGAGGGTCCCTTCGGTCTTGATCTAATGAACCGCTGGGGCACAGCGGGTTGCCATCTGTTTTGGCTGGCATTCTGCACCACAGTGGGTTTTGGTAATCAAGCTCCGTTAAGTCACACCAAGGCCCATTTTAAAAAGAACAAGCTTTTAATATACTCAAGTCCTCCTTCACCCCCACTACAGATGTAATGCCATGTGGCAGTTCCAATTCTTCTATGACAGTGGTTCCCGACCTGGGGGGTCAGGACCCCTTTGGGGGTCGAACAACCATTTCACAGGGGTCGCCATGAGCCGGTGAAGAAAAAGGCACAAATGGCTTGGGTCTGGAGGAGGAAGAAGGGGGGAAGAGTGAGCTACAGCTTGATAGGTTGGAGGGGCTGTCAATCAATGGCACCAGAGGCTGCAATTGGCTGAGGGTGCCTGTAGATCAGTGGTTCTCAACCTGTGGGTCCCCAGATGCTCCTGGACTGCAATTCCCAGAAGCCTCCACCACTCGCTGTGCTGGAAGGGGTTTCTGGGAGTTGCAGTCCAGGAACATCTGGGGACCCACAGGTTGAGAACCACTGCAGTGTAGACAGAGGGAAGTTCTCTGTGGCACCTGCGGCAGTGGCCTGCCAAAGGGGGCTTGTGGCCTCTTCCAAGCAGGGCAAAGGGGTCACCACAACATGAGGAATGGTATTAATGGGTCGCGGCATTAGGAAGGTTGAGAACCACTGCTCTGTGAAGAACTGAGGACACTTTGTTGCAGCGTGGAATGCTTCAGCCACATTTTCTGTCAAGATACTTAAGGATACAATGTCCTTTAAAAATTTTTACTGGCCTATGTCTTCCTGTCTCTCCTCCCCAATACTATGTACAGGGGTACCTGTACTTTACAAGTGGCTCGACCTAGGAGCAATTCAACATAAGAGCGAAAAACCGTTGGCGTTTTAACTGCTGCCTTGCAAATTTTAGATGTGGTCTGCTCTACTTACATTATTTATTTATTTATTTATTTATTTATTTATTTTTGATTTTTTTAAGACAGGGCTGTTCTACTTAAGAGTTGTTCGACTTAAGAGCATGCATTCGGAATGGACTGAACTCGCCAGCAGAGGTACCACTGTACTTATAAAATCCTCACAATCTTCCCACCCAAAACAACATCCTTCCCACCCTCCTATATGCAAGTGGCTGCAGTGGGAGCTGGAGGCACTTGTTTATTTATTATTTACTAATTTATCAATGCATTCATCGACCGCACCGATTTTCCCACAGGGCAGTTCACAAGGCGAAAGAGCCAAATAAAACAATTTTAAAAAACAACAAACACAAATAATCCCAACAAGTGGGATGGTGGGGTAACTTATCCTAGTGGAGCTCTGGGTTTTGGTCCAAACTTAAGAACAGCCACTCAAGTTGCTAAGCTGTACCTCCAAAAGGTGAGTCCAAACTTTTCCAAAGCGATCCAGACAGATTAAGCTTTTCCCTGACCTGAGTTCAGCACCCTGGACAGCTCCTTTAAAGTTCAGCCCATCTCAGTGACAGCAGAAGTGGCAGCCTTGGTGAAGTGGTACCTCCCTATTTCTGACTCTATTATGATTGGCATTCAGAGAATAATTTTGCAATTCATATACAGTGGCATCTCTTAAGACAAATGCCTTGTAAGACAAAAAACTCATAGGAACCAAAAAAAATTATGGGAATAGGCAGGCTTCGCATGACAAAAAAATCTCTATGGGATGCTTTTCAAGACAAAAAAAAAACTATTCCACATGTACCCGCGCGGGGGGGGGGACCAGTTATTTTTGTCTCTAGCCTCCGGAACAGATTAATCCATTCCCAATAAATTCCTATGGGAAACCATGTTTTGTAAGACAAATTTTTCATAAAAACGAAGCGACCCATCGCCTCCGGAATGGATTAATCCATTTTCAATGCATTCCTGTGGGAAACTGTGTTTTGTAAGACATTTTCTTAAAACAAATTGACCCGCAGAATGAATTAAATTTGCTTTAAGAGGTGCCACTGTAGATGGTATATTAAATAGAGCTAAAAAGTATATATATATAAAAAGAAGAAGACACAGTGGAGCATACAAAACACAATGACAATACCAGTAATTGTGGCATCAAAAACATGACAATAGAAATCCAACCCAAATGCCTTTTTAAAGAAGGAAAAGAGGGATCCCCTAGGATCTCACCAGAGAAGGTGATTTCATTAAAAATGGTGCCACCACTAAGAAGACCCTGTTCCTAGTAAACATCTGAACAGGCTTAAGAACCTGGAGCCAATTCTTAAGGTGGAAGGTAGTTCTTTAATTATTTGATCCCTGGCTATGAAGCAGTTTGGCAAGATACCTGTAGAGCCACAGAAAAGCTGAGCTGTTTAAATTCAGAGCAAAAACCTAAAGAATGGATGAAGAATTCACTATTGTAAGTGTTTTCCACCTTCCAGGGAAGGAAAAAAACTTCTGTTCACGAATTGCAATCTTTAGGTTACACCTAAGCCAAAGAACAGCCAATCTGAATGAGATTTTCCTAGGTGCCTGGATTTCAGGGGTTTGCAAAAATTTTCAAGCATAAATAATGATGATGACGATAATCTTGGAACTGTAGAGTTGGGACCCTCTGGATCATCAAGTCCAGTTGGGAAATGAAGTCCCACTGTTCGAATAGATAGCAGGGGAGAAAAAAATGGTGTGAAGATGAACTATAATAAAAGATGGTGAAGTTTGCGAGCAGAGTGGTCACGGCCACTCGTAATTCATGGACTCAAGAGTAGGAAAGTCACCAATGTGTAAATCAGGGAAAGCCATTCTATATAGCTAAGCCTTAAGATGTTTCTTAAAGGTAGACAGCATAGGGGCCAGACAGATCTCAGCAAGGAGCTGATTCCATAAGCAAGAGGCGGCCACTGCAAAACCCCAGTTCCTTTTTACTGATTTCTGGGCTTCTAAGCAGGAGAGTCAAACCTAAGATCAAAACCTGCAAATGTCATTCATTTCAAGGCACCAATCCACTTACGGTTACTGAGTACACTGAAGGAACCTAGCAATAAAAAGCTGCTTAATTATTTCATCTTTGAAATAAATGAGGTTTAAATCAATTACACTAAGATGGAGAGGGCAGAAATAAGGATGATAATCTTCTGGCATTTTTAGAGTTGCAGGATCAGACCTGTCAAGTGTCGCGTTTTGGGCAGGACTTTCACGGATCAATCACTCTTTCCCGCCGTCTTCCCGAAAAAATTATTTTCCCATGAAATGTCCCGCATTTTCGGGGGTGGGCGGCTGAGCTCCAGATGCTGCTGGGTGGCCGTGGGGCCAGCCACCAGTGGCCCGCCAGTGAGCACTTCTCCCTGCGCAACCCTTAACCCACAGGCCACCAGCTGTCTGGATTGGTATATATATCCCCTAGAAAGTTGAGACACCAAGGTCCCAGTGAGCATTCTGAAGCCAGCGCAAGGGATTCTGGGAACCATGTATGCAAATGAGACTCCACCCCCTAGCCAAAGGGCCCAGGTGCCAGTGCCCCGCCTCCCTGGAGCTCCCAGTGCCGGGCGGCCATGGGGAACACTTGACAGCTATGTACAGGATATACCCCTGGACCTGTAGAGCTGGAACCCTATGAATTATCGCCTGTCAAGGAGACACAGTGGGAAATCAAACACCCAACCTCTAGTTCCACAGCCACACACACAAATCACTGAGCTTATGGGCCTTGCTGCATTTCTCAGTTAAATTCTGCAAAGTTTCCAAACATTGCATTTTAACTCCAAGAAGTCCTGGAAGTAACTGCAACCAATTCTTCTTCCTGTGATTCCCCAACCCCCTCAAGCTTTGATGTGTGCACCCACAGGTTGTTGTGTGTGTGCGCGAGACTGATGACTTGACTTGCTCCTCTAATTTCAGCGCTCTTGTTTCTGATCTTAAGATCTAACCAACGTAAGCGACCGGGTTGTCATGTCTTAAAAACATTTACAAGCGTCTTTTTTTTTAAAAAAAAAAAAAGTAATTCCCAAGCAAAGCTTTGAATGTGTGCGAGTGTGAAACATTTAAAGCGGCAGCAGGTTCTGCTCCACTGATTCCACAACCACCCACCCAATCCATTCAACTGCTTTGGGCTACTGCAGCTATTTATATATTTATAGAGCATGTGAATTTTATCATGGGGAAGTTTTTTTAAAAAAGCTTCTCTTTACTAAATTTATAAATCAGATAAAGAGGCCAAATCTGACCCCAATAAATCTAACGGCCATTACAAAGCCAACTGGTTCTGTCCTGTTTCACAGAGAGGGTCGCCGTGTTAGTCTTTTCAAGAATTTCATGCACAAATCAAAGAAAAACAAAACAAAACAAAAGTCACAAAACATGTGGCACCTTAAAGACTAACTTTCATATTTTAATGTAACGTTTCGTGGAAGAAGCCATGAAACATTACATTAAAATATGAAAGTTAAGTCTTTAAGGTGCCACATGTTTTGTGCATTTTGCTTTGTTTTGTTTTTCTTTTCTTTTTGCCTGAATTTCCCAGAGATCTCATTCAAAAACTTTCCAAACAGCACTCCCAGAGCAACTGTGCTCTAACAAAGAGACTTGACTAAATGATGTTCTGTGTGATCCACTGCTTCAAACCTTCGTGTCTTCCTAACCAAGCTCAGGAAGGCACGCAAAATTCGATACCATCACTGCAAGGAAATGGAAAGGAGAGTGGTATCACTGTAGAAGAAGAGGCATTGAGGCAGGTCTAGGCCTCAGAAGGGGTCTCTCCTACAAACCGTGGATTACTTGAACCAAGAAGCATACTTTGGAATGGTGATTCGCACAGAAACGCAAACGGTCTCCTCAGAAAGCAGAGGGTTTTGTCTCCTTTGAGAAAGTATGAGTGGTTCTGAAAGAAACGAGTGTGTCTCAACTATTGTTGGGATCACAGAAGCTTCTGTTAGGTCAGAATACAGGGAGGGAGAGGGGGTTTCGATAGGCAAAGGTGTCAGACAAGGGTGCATTTCATATGTTCAATCTATACGCCCAATATATTGTACAGAAAGCCAGGCTAGAGTCAGAGGAAGGAGAACTGAAAATAAGTGGAAGAAACTTTTTAAAAAAAAAACTGAGGTTTTCAGATGACACCATCTTACTGGCAAAAAATAGCAATGACTTGAAATGACTTTGGGAGAAAGTGAAAGAAGAAAGCGTCAAAACAAGATAGCAACTGAATGTCCAGAAGAACAAAATCATAACAGAGGAAACCTTTTAGTCCAAATCCTTTACCACGGACAATGGTAATGGAAAAACTGAAGTGGCGAGAGATTTATTTATTTTTATTTATTTATTTATTGGATTTTTATACCGCCCATCTAGCAGCAAGGCCATTGGTAAAATGAGTAGCTTGCTGCTGGTGGTGATGGGGCAATGTGTAGCCTGAATAGAGACTGCTTTAAGCACTATGGGGTTGGCCAATAGGAAGGAATAGGAATAGGAACAGGAAACCTTTATTGTCATTGTCCCATTGCAGGAACAACGAAATTTCACGGTTGCTATTTTCAACCCATATAAAACATTCCACATAGATTTAAAAACAGCCTCAACACATAAAATATAACATATAAAATAAGATGACTTCAAAGTCCAGAATTTCCGTTTAAGGCCAATATTGCTTATAAAAAGGAGCATTTTTGAGAGGGTTGGCTTTCGCCCTCAGTACTCTATATCTCTGTCCCAATGGCAGCAATTCGAAGAGGCGATGACCAGGATGTGATGGATCTCTTAATACAGGCCTGCTCAAAGTCCGGCCCGGGGGCCAAATCCGGCCCATCAGGCCATTCTGAGTGGCCCGCGGCTGGCTGGCCCGCCCCTCCCTCCGCCTCCTTTGCCCCATTTAAAAAAAAAAATCTTCCACCAACACTGACACCGCCGGGAACATTGTGAAGCTCGGCGTGTGCGCACAGGGCGGCGTGCGGGCGGGCCACCGCCACCGGCATCGCTGGGAAGCTTGGGCGGCACCGCAGAGGAATGTGTGAGGTTGGGCGCACGTGCGGGGCAGTAATCAGGCGGGCCATGCCACTGGCACCACTGGGAAGCTTGGGTGGACGGGCGGTCTGCCACCACCGTCACTGCAAGGGAATGTGTGGGGGTGGGCAGGCCAGCGGGCCTCTGCCACCGCCAAGGAGCTTTGGGGGGGTGCAAGGTCGCACAGATCACCTCTTCCAAGAGGTGACCTGTGGCCACGGCTCCCTGTGCTTCCTTTGGTCCCCACCTCCCTCCCCGGGTCCCCACCTTCCTTCCTTCCTTCCTCCCTTCCTTGTTCCCCACCTTCCTTCCTTCCTCTCTTGGTTTCCACCTTCCTCCCTCCCGCCCTTGGTCCCCGCCTTCCTTCCTGCGGGTGGGGTTGCAACGGGTCAGTGGGTGGGGCTTATGGGTCAGCGGGTGGGGCTTGCACTGGGGTGGCAGGGTCGGGGAGCAACCGGCCCCTGACACATTCTCGGCCACCAAATTTGGCCCTCCTTACAAAAAGTTTGGGCACCCCTGTCTTAATATATCTAATGCTTTACAGTGGCACCGGATAGTATAAATTTGTTCTAGTGTGGGGAGTGAACAGCCCACAATGCTCTCCGCCATTCATATGATTCTGGGCAACACTGTCCTATCCCGATGGGTACAACTTCCATACCACACACATAACCCATAAGTAAGCACACTCTCAACTGCACAATGATAGAAAGCCAGTGGAAGATGGTTTTTCCTTAAAGTTCTCAAGAAAAATTGCACACTCAGCTTTCCTTTTGCTTTATTAAAACTTTCTGTTTGCATTTCATGCTGTCTCAAGGATTCTTGAAGCTGCCGCCCAGAAAAAGTTAATCCCCGCCCCCCAACGGTAGTCTCAGAGTGCAGGCTTTATTGAAGGAAGAAGATTTGGGAAACAACAGCTTCATCGCAGTTCAGCATTGCATTCATTCCATCCAGAACAGGTTTCATGCCCCGGAGGGCTTTGCAGTCAGAAGGTGCCATTCCAAAAGGACTGAGCAAAACTATTTCGGAAGGATGAGGGAGGCGCATAAAAATGTGCAAAAAGTCTGCAAAATAATCAACAGCTCCACCTTTTCTCTCTATGTGCATCCAAAATGTCAAATGTAAACTCTCACACAAAGGTCCAAGATCACTCTACGGACCTTAACCACCACCACCACCCACTCCAACCAACCAACTTAGTCCTCTTTAAGAGGATGGAGGGACTTGATAACTCATAAGAACATAAGAAGAGCCCTGCTGGATCAGGCCAAAGGCCCATCTAGTACAGCTTCCTGTATCTCACAGCGGCCCCACCAAATGCCTCTGGGAGCGCACGAGACAAGATCTCTGTCTCCTGATATCACTCCCCTGTATCTGTTCCTTGAAGGACCCCAGTTCGGTGGTCTAAGCATCTAGCTGGGTTGGATGATCCAGGGTCCCTTACAGCTCTGCAGCTCTAAGATTATTACAACAACAATGATAATGGCAATGATCCTCATTATTATAAACATATTGTTTTTTTTCAAATTTTTGACTAGGGCTTTCTATTATCGTTACGTGACATAAAGTCGCTTCCACCTTATGGAGACCATTAACCTCCCAAATGCTCAATAGTTCTCCTCAGCTCTTGCACATTCAAAGATTGTGGTTCTTTTAGGGCAGTGGTGGCAAACCTTTGGCACTCCAGATGTTTTGGACCACAACTTCCCAGAATTCCAAGCCTAGACAGCCAATGACAAAGGACTCTGGGAGTCCTGTTTGTCACATCCCTGTGCCTCCCAATCTAAGTTCCTTCACTGTTGACCATTCTAGTCTCACTCGTCCTCTGATTTTTGGCTGCAGTCTTCCTTTTGGTTGATGGCCAAACGAAGGTGTACAGAAGCTCCATTTCAATTTCTCCACCCTCGATGCCGAAGTCTCTCTGCAGGCCGTGTCCTTGCTCTGATTCTTACCCCCTTCCCAACACAGCTGCTTAGCTGCCCACCCACACGCCCCTGGAGAGCCAAATACCTCTGGAGTCGCTGGCATGGCAATGAAATGAGGCTCTCACCCACACGCTGCCTGGCTGTACAGCTTGCATAGACAAAGCCCCAAGAGATAGAATCATAGAATAGAATCATAGAATCATAGAGTTGGAAGAGACCTCAAGGGCCATCTAGTCCAACCCCCTGCCATGCAGGAACCCCCATCACAATATTTCCGACAGATGGCCAGCCAGCCTCTGCTTAAAAACCTCCAAAGAAGGAGACTCTACCACCCTCCGCGGCAGCATATTCCACTGCCGAATAGCTCTAACTGTCATGAAGTTCTTCCTAATGTTCAAATGGAATCTCTTTTCCTGTAGTTTGAAACCATTGCCCCGAGTCCTAGTCTCTGAAGCCATGGAAAATAAACCTGTTCCCTCTTCAATATGACATCCTTTCAAATATTTAAACATAGCTATCATATCCCCTCTCAGTCTTCTTTTAGAGAGGCTAAACATTCCCAGTTCCCTAAGCTGTTCCTCATAAGACATTTCCTCCAGACCCTCAACCATCCTGGTAGCCACTTCACGACACACACACCCAGCACTCACCAGCCCCCTTGACTCCCTCCCACCACAAACAAATGTTCAACTTCTCCCTCCAGAGCCAGAGATCCCAAGGCATGAAACAATCCGGATCCATCCGAGTTAAAATACAGTAGGACCCCGGTATCCACTGGGGCTTGGTTCCAGGCCTTCCCGTGGATAATGAAAACTGTGGATAAGAGAGAACGCCTGTCCACCCACCCCCAAACTGCTGTTTTGAGATAGTAGCTTGCTTTATGACCGCTGTTTTGAGACAGTAGCTTGCTTTATGGCCGCTGTTTGTGACAGTAGCTTGCTTTACAGATGCTATTTGTGACAATTGCTTGCTTTACATCTTGCTTTGTGGCTGCTGAATTATTTAATTTTTTTCCTCTGCCAACCGTGGATAACTGAATCAGTGGATAATGAATCAGTGGATACGGGGGTTCTACTGTATACCTGCCAGAGACAGAGAATTGAAAGCCAGTTGCACAGAAGCAAAGTGAAGCCCGGGAGGGATGAGGAGAGGGTTTGCTAGCGGTTTCTCCCTCTTTTTGTTGACTTTTGGGTCCATAACCTATGAATCATCATGGTCAGCCCCAACCAAGGAGGCACAGCAGTGTGATGCGGTGGCCAAGAAAGCCAACACGATTCTTGATTAGGCATGTCCAAATTTCATCCCTCCAGATGTTTTAGGCCACAACTCCTACAGTCCTTTGTCATCGGCAATCTAAACTTAGAATTCTGGGAGTTGTGGTCCAAAACATCAGGAGGACCGAAGTTTGGACATGCCTGTTCGAGATCAAGTGAAGTGATAGTACTACTCTGTTCTGCTCTGCTCAGATCCCACCTGGAGCACTGTGTCCGGTTCTGTGCGCCTCAATTTATAAAGGATGTTGACAATCTTGAACGAGTCCAGAGGAGGGTGACCAGGACGATTGAGGGTCTGGAAGAAATGTCTTACAAGGAGCGGCTTAGGGAGCTGGAAATGTTTAGCCTTTCAAAAAGAAGACTGTCAGGGGATACGATAACTATGTTTAAATGTTTGAAAGGATGTCACAGTGAAGAAGGGACTGGTTTGTTTTCCATGGCTTCAGAGACTAGGATGTGGGGCAATGGTCTCAAACTACAGGAAAAGAGATTCAATTTAAACATTAGGAATAACTTCATGACAGTTAGAGCTGTTCAGCAATGGAATATGCTGCCACAAATGAGGTTGGTGGAGTCTCCTTCTTTGGAGGTTTTTAAGCAGAGGCTGGATGGCCATCTGTCGGGAGTCCTGTGATGGGGAATCCTGCATGGCAGGGGGTTGGACTAGATGGCCCTTGAGGTCTCTTCCAACTCTATGATTCTATGATATCGGACCATCAATGTCTGGCTCCATTGCAAGTGACCAAAACCACTGACCTATCCAGCAGTAAAAAGGGAAAACGGGAGCTAAGGCTTCTTTTTTGCCCCAAAGGAAAATGGCAGAAGCGACAGGAGATTTTGGGGAACTGGGTGCGACTATTCTACAACCTTGTCTGAGCTTTGCCAAAACAACTCAAGCAAAAGAGATTCCAAGGTGCGATAGATACCCGCCTACATCAACAACCAAAGTACAGCTGACGTCATTTCAGCTCCAGGAAAGCGAGACCCAGATATTCGGAGATAGGACACTCTTGCGGCAGGGTTTTGCTGCAAGCTTTTAATGTGTTTGTTGCTCGCTTTAAAGAAAAAGAAAGCCGCATGGCCGGACAATGGCAAAATCCTTAGTCCTTTTGTATAGTAGTAGACAAGTGGACAGGGTGTGTCCACTACATGTTTTGTTTTTGTCTTCACCTCTAAGTTCTCCCCCCCTTGTTTGTTTTTGTTTTATGAGTCTGGTCAGACTGCTGTGTTTGTTATGTTTTGTTTGCCTCTGTTGTATGCAAATTTATAAAACCCTCCATGGCTTGGGACCTGAATACCTGGTGGAGCGGATCTTCCAGTGATCAACTGAGGCCCAACCTACTAGAATGTCGCGGGCGCTCTCACTTCAGGTGGCCATGCCCAGGGAGGCTTGGAAAGGGGTCACCTGAAACCGAGCCTTCTCTGTGGCTGACCCCTCGCTTTGGAACCATCTTCCGAGTGAGTTGCGCCTTGCACAGTCCCTGCCTGCCTTTAAAGTTGGGTTCAAGGCCTAAAGCGGTGATGGTGAACCTTTTAGAGACCGAGTGCCCAAACTGCAATTCAAAACCCACTAATTTTTTTGCAAAGTGCCAATACTGTACAGCAATTTAACCTGTATACAGGTGGCTATGAAGGGGCGATGTTGGGTGCCCACAGAAAGGGCTCCGAGGGCCACCTTAGGCACCGGTGCCGTAGGTTTGCCAACACTGGCCTAAACCAACGACGGAGCCACTGCACCTTATATCCAGGCCACATGCGAGGAGGCAAAAGGCTAGCTAACTGTGAGACGGCTCCTGAATGATGCCCACTGGATAGCCCCAACCTTGCCAGCTGTTTCCAAAATGCAAGAGAAATAAAAAGGCAGCACTCATTTCTCTGTCGATGCATGAAAGTATAGCCTGGTGACTTCAATATTTATTTCCCCCTAGAGCTCTCTGGACAGCTGCCTAGATGCCCTAAGCACATCCAATCCCACCTGATTTCGGAAGATAAGCAGGGTCGCCCCTGGTTAGTACTTGGATGGGAGACCACCAGGGAATACCAGCTGCTGTAGGCGCCTGGAGTAGGAACTGGCAAGCCAATCCAGTATTCCTGCCAAGAAAACTCCATGGACATGGGGTCACGAAGGGTCGGTCACGACTGTATTGATGCAACAACAACACCTGATGTTATAGCTACCTAGATGCCCTAAGCACATCCAATCTCGCCTGATTTCGGAAGCTAAGCAGGGTCGGGCCTGGGTAGTATTTAGATGGGAGACCACCAGGGAATACTAGGTGATGTAGGCGCCTGGAGTAGGAACTGGCAAACCACTCCAGTATCCCTGCCAAGAAAACTCCATGGACATGGGGTCATGAAGAGTTGGTCACGACACAACACAGAGACAGCAAGAGCTCTCTGGACTGGTGTGGGGGGAGGTATTAATCTCTCTGCTTTCTAACTAAAGCTACTAGCCTTCTGTTTAGGATTAGGGTAAAACTCTTCGAAGGGAACATGATTATTTCACATCTGGCTCCAAAGGACACCACGCATTTTCTACCCAAGCCCTTCGCACGGATCCACAGCAATGGCTCGGAACGCCTCCAGGATAACAAGCTGCCCAATCAGCTCAGGCAAGCTTTCCGAACCAGGGGTTGGGCGTAAACTACATCTCCCAGAATCATTCAGCCAACGGAGACATTTCTTACTGGTGGAGGTACACGTTTTGTATATTTTATAATTTGTTTTAGTGCTGTTTAGGTAAACAGTGTTCCGCACAGCCGTGCTGGCCACATGGCCATGGACTTGCACAACACTGGCTCTTTGGCTTGGAAACAGAGATGAGCACCATCCCTAGAGTTGGACACGACTAGTACGCATGTGCGGGGGGAACCCTTACCTTTTTTAATTGATCTAATTTGTTTCTTGACTGCACTATAAACCACCCAGAGTAGTCTACAGCCTAGACGGGTGGTATAGAAATCTAGTAATTGAAATAAATAAATAAATAAGATTTCACAGCCACCATCCTGGCTACTGGGGTCAGGGTCAGGGAGGTAAACAGGGATCCCAAAAGGATCTGTTTCTAAGCATTGTTCAGGATGCCAACTTCCCCGAATATTACACTTCCATGTGAGGATCGACCAGCAGTCATTGAAAGGATAGCTACAGGCTGATTTCAATTCAAGATGTATTTGGAAATATAAGTAAAATAGGTAAAACACGTTTTTTTAAAAAAGTGCTACCAATGTGTATCTCGCGCACTTTAAACTTAGCAATTAAAAGCTTGGCCACAAATAATTATGCTGTTTGCTGCAATCACTGTACCTCCGCCAGAAGCACCAGTAAGAAGTCTAATGTCGCACAGAATGTTTCAGCTGTATTTACAGCATGTTCAATAACAACAAACTGGTGTGCCTCTGCATATCTTGGATTATTTACAATGGTGCAGACCCAGAGTAATATTGGATGAGTGCATTAAAATCAACAGACTTAAGGACAGTCTATCAGTTTCCACGAGTCTACCCAAAACACATCTGGAGACCCACAGCATTCAGCTGATCACACAAACCAGCCTTATTAAACAAACAATCCCTCACCTTTGGCCTGGGGTATAGGGGTAATTTGGAAGGTCCCCGTGGCACGCCTCTTCCCTTGCACCTGACCAGCAAGGGCAGAAAGACCAAAAACCACAGAAAGCTCCATTGACCCAAGTCTATCAATCAGTTTAGCTGGCTGGATAGCTATGGAACCAGAGGCTGGAGGGAGTTCAATTCTCCACTGTGGCACTTGTGAGTAGAGCCAACGTATGTGACCTTGGTCAAGCCCTGCACAGTCCCATCATCATCATCATCATCATCATCATCATCATCATCATCATCATCATCATCATCATCATCATCATCATCATCAATAATAACAACAACAACAATTATTTTTAATATGATTTTATGTAGTAAAATTATGTAGTAAAAACGTGGGGCTGCCTTTGAAGACGGTCCGGAGATTGCAACTGGTTCAGAATCGTGCGGCGCGGCTGGTAAGTGGTGGAGCCGCCAGGGATCACATCACGCCGATTCTGCGTAACCTGCATTGGTTACCAGTTGCTGTCCGAGCCCAATTCAAAGTACTTGTTTTGACATATAAAGCCCTAAACGACTTAGGACCTAGATACCTGAAAGGATCGCCTCCTTCCATACGAACCTACCTGGCGATTAAGATCGAGCCAGGGAGGGCTTTTGAAAGAGCCATCCCTCAAGGAGGTGAGAGGGATGGCTTGTAGACAAAGGGCCTTCTCGGCAGCTGCCCCCAAGCTATGGAATGCCTTCCCTATTGAGATCCGCCTGGCGCCAACACTGATTACATTTCGGCGCCAGGTAAAAACCTTCCTGTTCCAGAAGGTTTTTAATTGATACAATATAGATTGTGGGTCCACTGATGACAATTTTAGGATGATGATTTTAAAGAAGGTTTTTATTACTGTTTGATGATTTATTGATATTTTATTTATAACTATTTTAAATTGTTTTAATTCTTTGATTGTAAGCCGCCCAGAGACCTTTGGGTAGTGGGCGGCATATAAGTTGAATAAATAAATAAATAAATAAATAAATAAATAAAATAGTATTTTAAAACTATAAATTACTTTATAGATGCACAATGGTAGCTTGTATAAAGGAATTAATTCGTTCCAAATGAAATTCTGTTAAGCACATTTTCCTTTATACAAATTTCCCATAGGAATGCATTGAAAACAGAGTAATCCCTAATCACGACCAATTTTATGTTGTACAGATGTACTCCATAGACAATTCTGTTAAGCAAATTTCCCCTATCTCTGGAATTTGTTATGTTGTACAGATGTTTATGTTATACAAACCATTTGTTCTACAAGGATCCACTGTACTTAGGAAACTGACTCAGTCAAACAAGCAATAAGACAACAGCTTTACTCCTCCACAGCAGAATATGCTAGTGTCACATGATATATAGTAGCACTGCCGTATCCGCGGGGAATCGGTTCAGGGACCTCCCGCTGATACAGAAATCCGCAGATAAGAGCTAATGCTCTTATCCGGGATGGCAGCAGTGGCATGGAGCACCAGGGAGCCACCACCTCCGCCAATGATGTTACAGGCCGGCAAGCCAGGGTTTGGGAGTTCAATTCCCCACTGTCTTATTTATTTGTCTTTCTGAAGACAGTGCTATGCATCAGAACCAGGCCAAGGAGCAGAGATTCCTCAGAGCACGTACAACTTAAGTATGTTTGGACATGTTTAACAAGGAATGTCTGTCCCAGGAGTGCTATCTATTTTGTAAAAAAACAACGACAAAAAGGAACAGTACAGTGGCTGCATGCAGTACAGTGCCTTTAGAAGTTCGTTTTTGACTTTTGCTTCCACTTTCCACAATTACTTTTCCTTCCTCCTCCAGATTTATTTTTAGGTTCGGCAAGAGGTCTAAAAATTCCCAAGCAGAAGAGAAGGAACAGCAGATGGAGCCAGAAAACACAGGATGGATGGAGCGCAGAACCAGCAGAACAAGGGAGATTTCAGAGGGATCTGATTCCAAGCCACGGTTCCTCTCTAATACTCCGTGGGGACAACAGGTGCTCACCTTTCAGCTCTCCAGATGTTTTGGTGGGCGTCAATTCTCAGGAGGCCAAAGCAACCATTGGTGAGGGGCCGTGGCAGCTGAGACCCAAAACATCTGGCGAGACAAAGGCTTAAGGGCCACCTTTCTGCAGTAGCCACAGGCTGCAAAATTAAATTCTGTCTTCAGTGGTTAAAATGCCTGTACTGCAGCTAAAACTGTGCTCATGAGATGGGGTTCAATCCCAGGTAAGCAGGCTCATGGTTGACTCAGCCTTCCATCCTTCCGAGGTCGGTAAAAGGAGTACCTAGCTTGCTGGAGGGGGCAATGTGTAGCCTGCATTGCTGTAATTAAACTGTAAGCTGCCCAGAAACTACTTGAAGTGGTATGGGGCGGTATATAAGCAGAACATGTTGCTTTCTACAGGAAGATATCAAAAGCAACGTGTGCTGCTTACATACCACTCCATAGCACTCAAAGCACTTTCTGGGCCATTTATAATTGAACTGTGAAAGCTACACACTGTTGTAAATAAATAAATACTGAAACAGCACATACAGATATATACAGTGGTACTTCAACGTATGAATTTAATCTGTTCTGAATGCATGCTCTTAAGTCGAACTACTCTTAAATCGGGGTACCTATCTAAAAAATTGTAAAAATAAGTTAAAAATGGAAACAAAATGAAAAAAAATGTATTTGTAAGTCGAGCAGACCACATCTAAAATGGTTAAAACACCAAGAGTTTTCTGCTCTTAAGTCGAATTGCTCTTAAATTGAGCTGCTTTTAAGTTGGGGTACCACTGTATACTGTAGATGTATATTTTTGCTCTGGACCTTATACTGTGTGTCCTGAAGTTATTTCGGTCTCAGGAGCAGTCCTCTGGCACGGATTCTGTCTCTCACTTCAACGCACACAAACCCACAGCACAGCTGTGGCGCTGAAAATAACCATGACGGGTGCCTGCCATGACTGCTGGGGTGGAAAGCAGAGCGAAGGCGGGCGGATCAAGGGGCGATCCGCAGAACGAGGGTTAAAAGTACATCTGCGCCAGCACAGAAGCAAGCACAGCACTGGCATATACACACATAGCACCAGAGGAATATGAACAGGGGTCAGGCTTGCCAGCAGGCACCTGTTCAGGCATCTGGCTGTGAAATCAGAGGTTGCAGGTTCAATTCCCGCGCTCTGCCTTTAGGGAGAAGAGCCATCCTGGGTGGCCTTGGGCATCGTCCCAGTTTGCCCCCAGAAGAAAAGAACGGCCAACTACTTCTGAGTGTTCGCAGCCTAGAAAACCATGGAAAGGGTTGCCACAAGTCAGAATTGACTTGACGGTATCCAATTACTATATAAGTCTAGTTTTTCAGCCCTAATTTTGGGCTGGAAAAGGGCCCCTCAACTTATATTCAGGTCAATACTTTTAGCCACGGGCAGCGTGCAATGTTTAAAATGACTTTTAGCCACCGAGGCAAGTGCTTGGGGTCAGTGGCTAAATCATTTTAAACATCATGCACCACTTCTCCTGACCCCCCTCTGCATCACGGGGGGAGGGGCACTCAATGTTTAAAATGACTTTTAGCCACCAAGGCAAGTGTTTGCCTCGGTGGCTAAAAGTCATTTTAGAAATCACACACCACTCCCCCAGGTCACAAACGAGGAGCTGCCAGGCCCTGCTGCATTTCCCACCCTAGACTTATACTTGAGTCAATAAGTTTCCCCAGTTTTGGGGGGGGTTAAATTAGGGCCTCGACTTATACAGTACTCAGGTCAACTTATACTCGAGTATATATGGTATTTTTAGGAATATAAAGACACTAAGAAGATGAAGTCTAGGGTCACTGCCTCAACAACACAGCCCACACACAGCCTTGCTGGTTCTGACAACCGCCATTCCTAAAGATTACTTCTCCTAAGTTCCAGAGCTACTGATATGGCCTAAGAATTGAAAGTTGCCCAATTGCTCTATGATGGTCACCCTGCTAGACAGGTAAGTGAGGTTACCAAGAGGTTGTTGCAACAGCTGCAGCTGTAAGAGGAAGCCAAGTTATGGGCTAGGGTGGGAAAATTCCCAATGCTGTGAGACTCTTCAACTCTACAGTTTAACTACAGGCATGTCCAAACTTCAGCCCTCCATATCTTTTGGACCCCAACTCCCAGAATTCCTAGCCTGTATTTTCCAATGGCAAAGGACTGGGGGAGTTGTGGCCCAAAACATCTGGAGGGCCGAAGTTTGGACGTGCCTGGTTTAACATATTCATATGGAGTATACTGTAGCTTCTTTATATATGTATAAGAAACCAAATATACAAATATTACACTATAAAAGTTTGCATATAAAATTATATATATATATAAGCACATCCGATCTTGCTTGATTTCAGAAGCTAAGCAGGGTCGGCCCTGGTTAGTACTTGGATGGGAGACCACCAGGAAATACCAGGTGCTGTAGGTGCCTGGAGTAGGAAGTGGCAAACCACTCCAGCATTCCTGCCAAGAAAACTCCAAGGACATGGGGTCACGAAGGGTCGGTCACGACTGTAACGACACAACACACATAATTTTTATATGCAAACTTTTATAGTGTAATATTTATATATTTGGTTTCTTATTTAATCTCTATTAGTTATTTTCTCTCTCTCTCTCATTCGCTCTAACAGGGAAGCACAGGCACAGGTCTTTTTAAATAATATTCACCCACCCACCCGCAAAACTATTGTGGGCATGCCAAGGATCAAACATGGGACATGTCGAACACATCTTCTGCTACTGAGTTACACAGTCTCTGGCTTCCCCCTGCCTTCGGATAAGGTCAGTCCAGCTCAGCTCCCCTTCTATTGTCCCCTGGATGGATGGGACATTGTCATCCTCAGCAGAGGAAGAGGGACAGTGCCCTAGGGTCTGATACAAGCCCTACATGCCACATTCTTCCTCCTCCTCCTCCTCCTCTTCCTTCCAGCTCAACCCTCAACCGTAAACCGGACAGTCTCAGCTGTTTCCATGGCCGGAGCGAGCCAGCCTCAAAGCAGGAAGCGGGCGGGCTTTCTGAAATTAAAGAGGCTCACATACCTAAACTGCTTGCTGGCCATTCTTGCACCAAACTCGGGCAAGCCCCTGCTCCTTCGCCGCCACTGCCAGCACGGGCACCCCTGCTAAAGCACCGCCATGCCGGAGAGGCACGGTTTTCAGCTGCCTGGATTTCACGTCAGTCTCTAGAACCACAGGCAAGCTGAATTTGCAAGACAAGTTGGGGGGGGGGGGAGAGAGATAGGAAGGAAGGAAGGAAGGAAGGAAGGAAGGAAGGAAGGAAGGAAGGAAGGAAGGAAGGAAGGAAGGAAGGGTCACTTACAAGACCAGAGCAGAAGCTGAGCAGCATCTTGAATTACATAACCCAGAAGGGGGAGCAAGGGATGCATGGAAGCTGTCAGGCTCCATGGGAAGATCTACCCCCGCCCCATCCACACCCTCCCGCTTCCACCGCCACCACTACTTTGCATCCTCTCCTCGGTGGCGGTCTCGGGGAGCCAGGAAGGGGGACAAGGGGAGCAGCTTTGGCAGCTGCAGAAGCCACCTATCTGTTGCAAGGCCCGCTGCAAGGGAGCACTAAGGTGTGCAGGGTGTTCAGAAAGGATGAACTGCACAAGGCTGAGCTCCCTTGTAGTAAGCAGCTGGCTGCCCCCCCCTCTCTCCTCTCTCTTCTCCCTCTCTCCTCTCTCCCCCTCTCTCTCCTCTTTTCCTCTCTCTCTCTCCACTCTCTCCCACTCCCTCTCCTCTCTCTCTCCCCTCTCTGTCTCCTCTCTTCCCCCCTCTCCTCTCTCTCTCCTCTTTCTTACCCCCCCCTCTCTCTCTCTCTCCCCTCTCTCTCTCTCTCCTCTCCTTCCCCCTCTCCTCTCTCTCTCCTCTCTCTTCCCCCTCTCCTCTCTCTCCCTCTCCTCTCTCTCCTGTCCCCCCTCTCTCTCTCCCTCTCTCTGTCTCCCCTCTCTCCCTCTCTCCCCCTCTCTCCACTCTCTCCTCTCTCTCTCTCTCTCTCTCTCTCCTCTCCCCCTCCCCCTCTCTGTCTCCTCTCTTCCTCTCTCCCCTCTCCCCCTCTCCTCTCTCCCCCCCACCAGAAGCCCAAATCTATTGGAGTAGACTTCCCAACCACCCCCCTCCCGCAGCCAACTCCAAGCCTTTCCTAAAATGCACAGGGTACAAAGGAGGCAGCTGCACCTGCCTGCCCTATAGAAGATCACTGCCAGCTGCGGGATGCAGGGAAAACAGCAGAATTAAGGCACGGGTTAACCTTCCCTCCTCTGCCCTGCCCAAAGAATGAGGCAGGGCGTGTCGCTTTTTTGACAAAAGCGAAAAGGAAGAACTGGACATTTTGAGCACGGAACACATAGAGGCAGAACATTTTTCTTTGGAGGTTTTTAAGCAGAGGCTGGATGGCCATCTGTCGGGAGGACTTGGATGGGGGGTTCCTGCATGGCAGCGGGTTGGACTGGATAGGCCTTGAGGTTTCTCCCAACTCTATGGTTCTTTCTATGATTTATAGGAAACAGGAGAAAACAGACCGACTGGGGAAAGGGGAGCTTTCTCATTTAAGATTTCCTCGGCATGCCTGCCCTAGGGTCTGAGACAAGAAGGACCACCATCTCCCTTCCGGTGTTGGCTGGGGTGCTGGGAGATTCAATCCAATCTGTAACTTTGCTATACATTAATCATACACGTCCAGACTTCAGCCCTCCTGATGTTTTGGACCCAAACTCCCAGAATTCCAAGCCTGTATTTCCAATGGCAAAGGACTTTGGGAGTTGTGGTCCAAAACATGTTGAGGGCCGAAGTTTGGACATGCTTGCAGATTAGATGGTTCACAGAAGGTGCTAACACAGGAAAGAGAGACAGAGAGAGAGAGAGAACCAGCATGCATAAACGCAACACAAAGGACCCAATAACTATCTCAAAGGCAAAACACTGTAGGTAACGAACAAGGGGGAAAAAACAGACATAAGGACAGCCAAGCCCAAACTACCCCCCATCCATATATGAAATGCAAGATTTCTTCAAGATCTAGAAATCTCCTTGTGCTTAATTAAGACACGTTTTAAATTATGGAATGGGCAACTTAAGCAATAGAGCAAGATTTCATTTCTTTTCATTTCATTCATTCATTCCATTCCACTCTGGCACCGGCTCTCCATTGATTGACTCGCCCGCCCACCCTCCACGGCCAACGGACGATCGACTGGTCGCCTCCAGTTGACTTGCAGTCAACGTACAGTAATACCTCGGATAATGAATGCCTCGGATAACACAAATGAAAATTTCCAGGTATAGGGCTGCCTCGGATAACAAATGTTCCCTATGGGCTGCCTCGGATAACAAATGTTTCAAAATGCCTTGCAACAAATGTGTACCCTGCATGCATTGCAGGATGAATAGTTAGTAGAGGGATGGAAGGAGTTGGAGCATTTTTCCAAGGTGTTTTGGAGCCATTCTGGACACATTTTGCTGGGGGATTTGGACCTTTCGAACTTGGTAAGATAGGGAGCTAGCTTTTATTAAATTTTGCACTGCTTTTCTTTGCATTTTTGGCTGGAAGAGGCTGAGGTAGTATTGCTAGTTTCATTTCTCCGTGTTTGCAGTCTTTTTTCATTGCTCTGCAGGCAAAAATGGGCTGGATTTTTCTTCCTGCTTATGTTTGTTTGTTTGCATTTTTTCCCATTGCACTTTGGGTGGGAACAGGCTGGGGTAGTCTTGCTGGTTTCTGTTGTCCATGTTTGCATTGCACTGCAGGGGGATGTTCTGGAGGGTGTTCCAGCACTGCAGACCTTTAAAGTGCATTTTATAATATTCCTATATTTCCTCCTATATAAAGAGGTCTGGACCCCGCCCAGCTTTTTTGCCTTTTCTTGGACCTCTGGAACGGATTAATCAGTTTGCCATTCATTTCAATGGGAAACCATGTTTCGGATAACAAATTGTCTCTGAGAATAAATTAAATTTGTTGTCAGAGGTACCACTGTACTTGCTTTCCAAATATCCCGGCACTGCAGGAAAGAAAGGGGAGGCAGTCTCCTTCCTTGCCCCGTATCTCCGAGCCATTTCAAAATTAAGTTTTGACTCACTCTAATTGGCAAGTAATTGAATTGCTCGTAAACAAACCAGAAAGAAAAAGAAAAGACAGGGCAGACAACACTCGAAGATTCACCCTCTAGTCAAGGAATAAAATGCCAAAATGCTGAGCAGAAGACAAGGTATTTCTTTAGTATGAAAAGAAGCACTCAGATGCTTATCTTGCATGCAAGACCCAGGCTGGCTATTATGATGATGATGCCGGCTGGTCCCTAATCTAAAATCTGCTCACTCTTAATCGCATTGTCCCATAGACTTTCCAATAATGGTACTATCGCTTCCAACATTAAGCTCCTGGCTCCTGGCGGTTAGCTGAGCTGAAATCTTTTTCTATGCCTTTATTTAAATGGATATGCACCCTACAGCTCATGATGGTTTCCACTTCCAGAAAAGCACTTCCTTTTACATGAACCCTATTAAAAACCTGGCTACACTCTCAGCATCACCCCTTCCAAATACAATAATCCTGAATAATTCGGACATTGCCATGAGCTTCAATTTTATCTCAGCAATTCCTGCTACTGTGATTCACTATCCGTCTCATTCGAAAGCTGGACAGCTCAGTAGTTTAGAGTCAGAGGTGTGTGTGTGTGTGTGTGTGTGTGTGTGTGTGTGTGTGTGTGTGTGTGTGTGTGTGTGTGTGTGGTGGTTGCAGTCATGATCGACCCTTCATGACCCCATGTCCATGGAGTTTTCTTGGCAGGAATACTGGAGTGGCTTGCCCGTTCCTACTCCAGGCGCCTCCAGCACCTGGTATTCCCTGGTGGTCTCCCATCCACAGTACTAACTAGGGCCGACCCTGCTTAGCTTCCGAAATCTGGTGAGTTCAGATGTGCTTAGGGCAGTGATGGCGAACCTTTTAGAGACCGAGTGCCCAAACCATGATTCAAAACCCACTAATGTTTTTGTCAGGTGCCCATGCAGTAATTTAACCTGTATACAGGTGGCTATGATGGGGCGATGCCGGGTGCCCACAGAAAGGGCTCCGAGGGCCACCTTTGGCACCCATACCATTGGTTCGCCATCACTGGCTTAGGGCATCTAGGACAGGAGCTCAATTCTCCAGGCTGCCTCCAGAGAAGCCAGCCAGCCTGTGTAACCCTGGGCACGCTGCACAGCCCCAGGGTGTCCCCAGAAGATGAGAATGGTACAAGCATTGGTTAAATAAGACTTGTTAGTCTTTAGGATGCCAAAGGACTGAGTAGCGGGGCTACCTAAAGCACACCCCTACGCCCAAACAGAGTTGACCTACTGGATCATGGGTTTGTGTGTGTGTGTGTGTGTGTGTGTGTGTGTGTGTGTGTGTGTGTGTGTGTGTGTGTGCGTGCGTGCGTGCGTGCGTGTGTGTGTGTGCTACCTCGTTACAGCCGTGACCGACTCTTCGTGACCCCACATCCATGGAGTTTTCTTGGCAGGAATACAAGAGTGGTTTGCCAGTTCCTACTCCAAGCGTGGAGAAGGATTCCCTGGTGGTCTCCAGCGTGCCCAAGGTTACACAGGTTGGCTAGTCTCTCTGGAGGCACCCTGGGGAACTGAACTCCAGTCCTAGATCCTCTAAACTAGGCATGTCCAAACGTTGGCCCTCCAGATGTTTTGGACCACAACTCCCACAGCCCTTTGCCATTGGCAATCTAAGCTTAGAATTCTGGCAGTGGTGGTCCAAAACATCAGGAGGGCCAAAGTTCAGACATGCCTGCCCTAAGCACATCCAATCTCACCTGATTTCAGAAGCTAACCAGGGTCGGCCCAGGTTAGTACTTGGATGGGAGACCACCACCGAATAAGAGGTGCTGTAGGTGCCTGGAGTAGGAACTGGCAAGCAACTCTAGTATTCCTGCCAAGAAAACTCCATGGACATGGAGTCACAAAGAGTCGGTCATGACTGTAACGACAACACACACATCCCAAGAATTCAACAAGAATGTCTTCATTCTAGTTTGCATGAATCAATGGAACAATAACTACACTTCCACCAGGAGTTTTCTTGCTCTCCATTGAGACGATCTTACCCTTTTCTGGGTTCCACCATTAAATTCTCCCCTTCTTGCTTTCCCCCAATCCATGCCTACTGAGCATGCTCAGTCCACCCCTGGATGTTTTGGGGGGTCCCAGAGGATCTCTTCCCAAAGTCCTCCCATCTGACTTCCCCCTTTTCAAAATTTGTGTTACTTCTGCAAATCTTCAGAGTTCCTTAATCCACCCATTGCTCATAGATACAGCGTTTACATCCTCCTCTGTGTTAAGAGATGACCATGTTGGGATACATACGGCTCCCCACCCTGAAACAGGTTTGCTGAATTATGCAGAACTAGAATGCTCATCTGCATAATGCATGCCATTTGCATAAGCAGGCCGTTTGTAAAAACAGGGATGTCAAAAACAAAACAAAACAGCACCATCAAGTTCCCAGGGGTTAAAACAAATTACGTTTGCAAAAACTGCTCCGCATATGCAAATTGTCTATCAACAGGATGCCTTTAGATATCTTTATTGCTTTTTCCTTTTGGAGTCTCCGTGTGTGCAACACACACCCACACACTTCTTTTGCTATTACCTCGACATCACTTTCGCAGACACGGGAATGGTCAAATCAACTAGAGCAGGCATGTCCAAACTTTGGCCCTGCTGATGTTTTGGACCACAACTCCCAGAATTCTAAGCTTAGACTGCCAGTGACAAAGGACTGTGGGAGTTGTGGTCCAAAACATCTGGAGGGCCGAAGTTTGGACTTGCCTGAACTAGAAGGACAGACACGGCAACTGTCCAGAAAGAATTAGGAACAAGCTTTGTGGGCCTTAGAACAATCACGTGCCAACATGTCAATTCTGACTTATGGAGACCCTTCTTGAGTTTTCCAGGTAAAGAATATACAGAAGTGGTTGACCGCTCCCTTCTTCGGGGTGGGGGGCACCCTAGGGCTGGGCAGTTTGCCAAAGGCCACCCAGGTGGGCTCTACTGGCAGGAGACACCACAGGGAATTGAACTTGCAAATTTTGGTTCTGCAGCCTAAACCACCGAGCTTTCCAGTCTGCTTTGTGGTCCTTAAAATGACACAAATTTAACAGTTGGGGATGCCTTTTATTGGACTGCTTAAGACAGGCATGTCCAAACTTCGGCCCTCCTGATGTTTTGGACCACAACTCCCAGAATTCTAAGCTTAGATTGCCAATGGCAAAGGGCGGTGGGAGTTGCTGTCCAAAACATTGGGAGGGCCGAAGTTTGGACATGCCTAGCTTAGGACAATGGATCTCAACCTGTGGGTCCCCAGATGTTCCTGGACTGCAAATCCCAGAAGCTTCCACCACTCGCTGTGCTGGAAGGGGTTTCTGGGAGTTGCGGTCCAGGAACATCTGGGGACCCACAGGTTGAGAACCACTGGCTTAGGATATCAAACGAATGGCAAGCTTTCGTGGAGAAGATTCCCCTTCATCGGGCCAAGACCCAGCACTTCATAAGCAGAGCAGGAAACAAAACTGGAGGCAAGAGTCCAAAAACATTTGCTAAATAGCTGAGCCATGTCTGTCTGGAGGGGTGATTTCTCAAGCTCAGATTGCAAACGTCATCTAGGAAGTGTGGACTGTAACACCAGCCCTCGCAGCATGGCAGGAATTTTAGACCTTGCTCTTAAGACCCGGAAGTTTGCATTTGTACACCAATTGTGAAATTGACAGGAACCCTGACTAACTAGTTCATCAATCAAGCCCTCTCGGACAGAAAGATGCTGCAGGAATGCTTTACACCAGGCATGTCCAAAGTCAGGCCTGGGGGCCGAATGTGGCCCGTTTTCAAATTTTGAGTGGCCCGCGGCCTCTTCTCCCCACTGCTCAGCCTGTCCAGCATCCCCGCCAGCTGGTCCCTCCCCAAACAGGATGGAGGTGTCAGCTTGCAGTTTTATGGTTTGCCTGCCCTTCCTGCCTCTGTCCACCCCCACAGCCGCCTGCCCAACTTACCTCCTCCCCCGTTGCTCTGTTGCTACATCATCCTCCCTGCCTCCTTGCATGTTATACAGACTTGTCCAAAGTCCAGCCCGGGGGCCAAATGCGGCTGAATGGTCGGTCCCCACACATTTTCACCTCACCAAATCTGGCCCCTCTTGCAAAAAGTTTGGACACCCCTGCTTTGCACAAATAGGTGACATCTCTGCAACCTGCACACACGTTCAGTCAGATATCATGCCCAATCGTTCTGAAAATCTCATGTCCAGCTCTGATGACCTTGAGCTGCAGGAGCAGAATGGAAAGGTCAGGTCTGGCCCCAGAGCCTAAGAGTCTTCTGGACCACAAAATGCCTGCGAGATACAAGGACTATAGGTGTGATGAGCCAGTGAGTCCCATATTCTTGCATATTATTTGTTCTCCAACATCCGGGGCAGCACACCCCTCTACATACCGGCTGCTAAGAAACAGAAGCAGCAAGCTGTTATAGGGCCCCCATATTCTGCTTCAGCTGATATTCCAGAGGCATCTAGCTAGAGTCTAGACCAGTGGTTCTCAACCTGTGGGTCCCCAGATGTTCCTGGACTGCAACTCCCAGAAATCCTGGCCAGCTCGGCTAGCGATGAAGACTTCTGGGAGTTGCAGTCCAGGAACATCTGGGGACCCACAGGTTGAGAACCACTGGTTTAGACCCCATGAGAAAGAAGACCTGGATTTGGTAGCCTCCTGGTCTGATCCAGTATTTATTTATTTATTTATTTATTTATTTATTTATTTATTTATTTATTTATTTATTTATTTGTTTGTTTGTTTGTTGCATTTTTATACCGCTCCCATTTCCCGAAGGGAACTCTGGGCGGTTCACACAAAAAGGTTAAAAGCAAGAACATCAGTAAAAACATAAGAGGTATTTGACAAGAGGCATAAAAGTTGACAATAAGAAAGAAAAGAAAAATCTTGGTGCAACCCTAGCGATCGCCAAAGGCATCCCTGAACAGCCAGGTTTTAAGGGCTTTCTTGAAGGATGCCAGTGAGGGAGCCTGGCGCATCTTGCTGGGAAGTTTATTCCACAACTCTGGGCCGGCCACCGAGAAGGCCCGTTTACTGGTTACTACCCTACGGGCCTCTCTAGGTGTAGCCACCAGAAGCGAGAGAGCCACGGAGGATCGGGTAGGTCAGGCCAGCTCTGATCGTAGGGAGATACACTCTGCCAGATAATCAGGACCCAGGCCATGGAGGGTTTTGTAAACCAAAACCAATACCTTGAACCTTATTTGGGAGGCAACGGGCAACCAGTGCAGACGAGCCAGGGTGGGGGTGATGCGATCAAACCTGCCCGCCACCAACCACCAACCTGGCCGTCGCGTTCTGGACCCGCTGCAGTCGCCGAACAAGGTTCAAGCAGGCCTCCTCCTCTGCTGGTCAACTATAGCCCAATGATTTTCTTTTTCAGTGAACCACTGGGCACTTGGTTTGCTTGTTCTCAAATTCTCAGTCACAAATGGTTTCCATTTTAGGAGCATAATACGGCTTCCTTTTTTAAACTAGCCTTCATTGAGCAAATGGAAGAGTAGGTGACATTTTTCATTGGTGCACTAAAAATAAAACAAATAGCAAGCTTTTGTGGGTGAAACCCACTTCCTCAAGGCTCTCTAAGCTCACGCCCTTCATGGATGGTGCAAAACAAAACTAGTCCAGAAACTGATGTTACATCTGTGGCAGAGATGGTCAGTTCTTCTTATTGTCTCTGTAGCGCGGTTTGGAATTTTTACATCCAGGCCCTTGAGACCACGTGGCTGCCAATTATCCAGGGATCACCCCATTTGCCACCGGTCCCATCACCTCCTGGCAAATAGAAGGGAAAGAAATGGAGGCAATGACAGAGTTTATTTTCTTGGGCTCCTTGATCATTGCAGATGGTGACTGCAGCAAGGAAATAAAAAAACGCCTGCTTCTTGGGAGGAAAGCAATGGCAAACCTAGATAGCATCCTAAAGAGCGGAGACATCACTTTGCCAACTAAGGTCAGGATAGTCAAAGCTATGGTTTTTCCAGTAGTGATGTATGGAAGTGAAAGCTGGACTATAAAGAAGGCTGATCGCCACAGAATTGATGCTTTTGAGCTGTGGTGCTGGAGGAGAGTCTTGAGAGTCCCCTGGACTGCAAGGAGATCAAACCTATCCATCCTGAAAGAAATCAACCCCAAATGTTCACTGGAAGGACAGATTTTGAAGCTGAGGCTCCAGTACTTTGGCCACCTCATGAGGAGAGAGGAGTTCTTAGAAAAGTCCCTGATGTTAGGAAAGATTGAAGGCAAAAGGAAAAGAGGACGGCAGAGAATGAGATGGTTGGATGGTGTCATCGATGCAACCAATATGGATTTGACCAAACTCCAGGAGGCAGTGGAAGATAGGAAGGCCTGGCGAGCTCTAGTCCATGGGGTCACAAAGAGTCGGACACGACTGAACGACTGAACAACAACAAAACCCCACCACAGCCACCTCTCACCAAAATACAACAACCCAACTAATAAGACCTACCAATGCTCCTCATGTCTGATTCCGCCTTGATCAAAGCATATCATGTACTGTAGTTTGGTCAGTTTGCTATTTTAGGTAATTCCTGCTTTCAACTTTGAGCTACACTTCAAAAGCCTACAGCAAGCATGTCCAAACTTCGGCCCTCCTGATGTTTTGGACCACAACTCCCAGAATTCTAAGCCAATGGCAAAGGACTGTGGGAGTTGCGGTCCAAAACATCTGAAGGGCCAAAGTTTGGACATGCCTGGCCTACAGAATACCTGGCGGACATACACCAGCAAATGAGAGCATCAATTCCAAAACACAGGTCCACCTTAGAACTTGGGATCATTTTCCCATAAGGAGACCTAAGAGGAGAACCTATATGGGTTCAACCTACCAATCTATCTTTACCTAGCATTCTATGAGCCCATGGCGCTCAACTTCTCATTTTGCAGACAGTGTAAAAATCTTTGGAAGTCTCCGCAATCCACTTAATATACTTTTGTGCTCCTGACTTGCCAATCAAAGCACAGACATTCCTGGGAGCGCAATCAGACAGTGATAAAGGATTGCATTTGATCACCTTGGAAGCATCTCTTCACTGGAAGCGATCTTAGCTAAAATGGCCCTTCCATATATACAGGAATTGCTCCAATACACCTGCAAAAAAAAAAGACTACTCTGTGCCACTGGACCAAAAGCATCTGACTTGGGCAACAGAGCAGGATTGAGCCAATTCACGATATCCTGTACATTGTCTGATTATTGGAAAATAACTCAGACCAGGACACAAGCAGTCCAAAGTGTGAGCTATTTCTCTGTCTGGTCGCGCTTTCTCTTTTCTAATCTCACTGTCAAAAACAACACAATATTATAAAACTCGCAGATTCTAGGCCCAGGGGGACACCAAGATGCATTCCTAAAGCGGGTAAGCTTTTAGTCAACAAGATTGGTGCCCAATTACAAAAATCGTACCTTCTAGGGTAGGGTGTTGTTAGTCTCTTTGCTTGCGCCCAGAGGGCCCCTGCCAGTTCTGCAGTTCTAAAAGCATGATGAAGATCATCATCATCATCATCATCATCATCATCATCATCATCATCATCATCATCATCATCATCATCATCATCATCACCACCATCACCACCACCACCATCGCCACCACCACCACCTGGCCCTGGTCAAGGTGGTTTGGCTGTTCCTCAACAGAAACAAGTGTAATCAAATGCCTGGCTTAAGTATGGACATGTTTCATCGTTCCATAACCTTTTTGTAGGCTGACTAATAAAGCCAACGGTTTATGCAAGCCAGCTCCACACCTTATATACTGAGTGGCAGGAGCTCTACAGGTCACCAGGCCATTCAAATGTCACCCCACCACCCCCACCACCCCCACCACCATTCTTGTTCAGGCGGAGCTGTCAGGGATTAAATGTGGGACCGTCTGCATGAAAAAAAGACACACTCCGTCCACCAACAAAGGACTCTTCCACAGCGAACACGGAAACCTAAGCTGTAGCTCTCTGATGAAGTTGTACGGGACACAAATGTTTCGCACCCCTGGGAGCTCAAACCTGCACAGCAAGCAAACCGAAACACTGCATCCATTTGCATAATCGGTACAGAGGCATTTTGGTCTCACCTGCACTCTTCTCCTCCCCCCTTTCTCTCTCACACACAAAAACTCATGTAACTCCCTTCGCCAAACCTAAAGGCAACTTCGTAGTATTCTTACTGACCCTGTGAACTCATGGACAGCAACAATTTCCAGATTTTTAAAAAAAAAAATGTAATAATGCACACACATACGTT